>QTSX02007508.1:0-28413 GCA_014839935.2 Entomophthora muscae | reverse complement strand
GCATGAAACCTTGTAGTCACTACCATTTATTTCAAATTAGATTTTTTAGATTTCTATATTAATTACTTTTGGTTGTAAATGTGCACTGTTGATCATGAAGTTGGATAAATCTGATATTTTCATTGATTCTAATCCCAAAACAGACACTCAGAATATTTATTTCCTTTTTATATTCTAGATTGCATTCTCAATTAGGAAAAGTTGTTAACAGTATTATAGATTCATTCATGTGTTTTGATATTTGATATTTAAGTTGCCTGTTTCAGTTTCTATTAAGGCTTGTTGTTGGATTGAGTTTGTAACTTTTGTGACTGAGCTTCATGCATTCACTAAAAACATAGTAGATTTGTTCTGTGACTGAAACTCATATGTTCTAGTGTTTGGTATACTTGTTGTTGAATTATTAAGCATTTGCCCTCAGTTTGAATAGGTTGTTGTATAACTGGACATTTTTGCCAAATGGTACTCATTTTCTGTGAAATTATATTCTATTTAGATCTATCAAGTTGAAATACGTTTTGTGACTGAGTTCATGTGTTCTAAACTGAATAATATACTTTCATCTCAACAGGTTTGAAAACTACTGCAATTAGTTTTTAAAAGTTATATGAATATAACTTTATTATAGCCCAAACCACAAATAGTCTAATTTCAGTCTAGATTTTGAACCCAATCTTAATTTAATTAAGATTTATATGTTTTTTAAATAGTGATTTAACTCAATAATGCTGACTGTCTACTAGTCAACTATCAGAATTAACACAATATTTTAGGACAACTGTCTAGAATCAAAATTTTAATACATGTCAACACTTAAAATGTTGACACTAAACATTTAAATATAGTTTTGTTCAACTTTTTATTAAAAATCCTCAACACTGCATATCTTAATGACATTGAAGGTTTTTTTGCATAGTCTATATAATAATTCTCCACAACTAAATATATTTTCAGCTTTCACTTTCACTTTTTTATACTTTACTCACAGTTATTTCTCTGACTCCTTTTTATTTATAGGATAAATCAAAGAAACCCTAGCCTAATAAAAAACCAATTAAAAAACTGATAAGGACACTGTTAAGCCTAAGGATTCTTCTTTTTACAAAAAAGTGCTAAGAGACAGCTTAAAAAGATGAACCAAAAAAGAAAAACCCCACCTTCAGCTTCTGAGAAGGACTCTGATCATAGTTTCACCTCCCCATAGCTGGTATGAGTCTGAGAGAGATGAAGATCCCATCAACAAGAAGAAAAGAAAGGTAAGCTTCAGAATCTCTCAGACTCATACCAGCTATGGAAACAGCTCGGTCCGGTCCAACTCTCAGAAGCTGAGTCAATGAGACATATCTCTTTTTATAAAAAGATCTTAGGCAACAGTGATCGCTATCAGTTTTTTAATTGGTTTTTGATTAGGCTAGGGTTTCTTTGATTTATCCTATAAATAAAAAGGAGTCAGAGAAATAACTGTGAGTAAAGTATAAAAAAGTGAAAGTGAAAGCTGAAAATATATTTAGTTGTGGAGAATTATTATATAGACTATGCAAAAAAACCTTCAATGTCATTAAGATATGCAGTGTTGAGGATTTTTAATAAAAAGTTGAACAAAACTATATTTAAATGTTTAGTGTCAACATTTTAAGTGTTGACATGTATTAAAATTTTGATTCTAGACAGTTGTCCTAAAATATTGTGTTAATTCTGATAGTTGACTAGTAGACCAGTCAGCATTATTGAGTTAAATCACTATTTAAAAAACATATAAATCTTAATTAAATTAAGATTGGGTTCAAAATCTAGACTGAAATTAGACTATTTGTGGTTTGGGCTATAATAAAGTTATATTCATATAACTTTTAAAAACTAATTGCAGTAGTTTTCAAACCTGTTGAGATAAAGGTATATTATTCAGTTTAGAACACATGAACTAAGTCACAAAGCATATTTCAACTTGATAGGTCTAAATAGAAGATAATTCCACAGAAAATGAGCGCTATTTGGCATAAATGTCCAATCATACAACGGTCTATTCAAACTGGGGACAAATTCTTAACAATTCAACAACAAATGTACCAAACACTAGAACACATGAGTTTCAGTTACAGAACGCTTCTACTATGTTTACTATGTTTTTGGTGAACATATGGAACTCAGTCACAAAAGTTACAAACTCAATCCAACAGCAAGCCTCAATAGCAACTGAAACAGACAACGTAAATATCAAATATCAAAACATATGAATGAATCTATAATACTGTTACCAACTTGTCCTAATTAAAAATGTAATCTAGAATAAATTAGTTCTCAAACCTGTTGATATAAATATATATTAGTCAGTTTAGAACGCATGAACTCAGATCTAAAAACAAAATCAAAGTGGATCCAAATCTATTGTAATTTAATACAAATTCCTTAATTTTTTGTTTTGTTTTAGACCAAGTCTCATGCATTCTAAACTGAATAATATATGTTTATCTCAACAGGTTTGAAAACTACTGTATAGATAAACTGATTTATATATACCAAAATGGACACATCCCAACAACAGAGCCAATCAGAATGGGTGTACATGTGGTGTCTTTGTGCCTGGCTCAGACCAGACACACCTCAGTTATTGCACCCAGTTTAATTTAATGAAATAAGCCTATTGAAAAAAGACATGTTGTTGTTTGCAAATTGGCACGCCGGCTTGTGGTCAATCTAGCACCAGAGAACCCAGTGGTCTGGTGCTAGATTGACCACAAGTCGGTGTGCCAATTTGCAAACAAAGATATCTCCTATTTTCAACAGGCTTATTTCATTAAGTGTTACTTTCACTTGAAAAACACATACTAATAAAAAGCAATAAAAATTCTATTATAACAGAAAAGCAAAAAATTATTTCTAGAGAATTGATTTTATTTAAGTGTGTGCCCTTTTTGAGCCAGTCTCTGTGACAAATGGGGCCTGTGCTCCACCTTGCCAGATGCTTTTGTGGCAAGATGGACCAGGTCAGGCCCCAAACCACAGAGACCATAGCCAACAGCAACCAGTTATGGGCAGGATACAACCACAAACTCTGGTAACTATTGCATAAGGTCAGAAGAATTGTAGATGAGAGTACAATAATCTTGGAAAAGCTTAGCTGAAGCATTTCCTCAAACAACAGGAGAAAAAATTCTTCAGGGAAGTTTTTTTTTGAAATTTAAAATCAAATTTCAAAATGTTGATTTTTATGTCAAATTGGGGTTTTTTGTTGTTTTTACTCATTTATTCTAGTTTTTTAGGAAACCAAGATCACTCTCAGGGAGCTATCATGGTAGCTATTTAGGGAAAATTTTAAAAAGTCCACAATGAATATGGAATGAGGGAGATGATTGGATAAAGAACAGAAAAGGGAAAATCTGCTATCCAATAGAGGGGTTTTGGGATCCAACTTTTTCAGTTGGATTTGTTACAGTCTCTCAGATGTAAATGTCTAAATTTAGAAGCATGTGCATTGAAAATAATGCTTTAGTTCCCTGAATAGATTTTGGTGGATTCACTCCTGAAATCTACTATTTCTAATTTGAGTCCCAAAAATAATCAATTTTTTTCAAAAAAATGAGTTGTTTTGTATTTGAGTTTATCACTTTTGTGACTGAACCTTATGTGTTCTTGTTTGTATCATATTTGCTACACACTCATTATCAAACTTGATGAAGAATGCTTTAGGAAGTGATTGGATTGCAAACATTATGAATTTGAGTTCCATGCACTTGCTATCTCATTTTTGGAATTCAGTATTTGACTTTATTTTTTCATTATTGACTAATTTTTGTTTTCCGGCCTAGATAAATGGGAGCTTTATTGAATAAATTAGCCTTCAACTGGTTCCAGTTGAAATACGTTTTTAGACTGAGTTCATGCATTCTAAACTGAATAATATACATTTATCTCAACAGGTTTGAAAACTACTGTACAATTGGTACCAGTGAACCCAACACAGGGAGTGAACTGGTTTATAGTAGCTAGTGGAACCTCAGTCAAGATAGGGAACCTAAACCTTAAAATATTCTCCGGCACAAATTTTAGGGAGTGAAAGAATGACACTTCTCTACCAAAGCAGATGTGATTGGCTTCACTAAAAATAATACTAGCATTGAAGGTGAGGTGAAATTCAAGAGGCTAACCAGCCCCATATAAACCGCTGGCATCTAAATTATGTATATGGGTCATAAAAGAAGGACTAGCTACAGTAAAAACCCCGACAAAAATAGTTAGAAGAATGCCTTTTGTTTAAAGATACTATGTAAAAGGAGCACGGTTTCACCTTCTAGCAGTGCATTTACTGGCGATAAACAATGGTCAGCTGGCTTTTGTTCAATGATCAATAAAACTTATCCATCATCAGACATACTATAGTTGGTGGAATTAATTACATTATGTACTTTCTTGGATATAATTAGCCCATGTCTATCAACCGTAAAGGACATTATGACTTAGGCACGTACCATTTCTCGGGGTCTAGACTGAGTTTGGAGGAAGTTTTAATGAGATGGGATACATATTGATAATGTAGTGGTAGAATTAACGTGAAGCTAGTCAAAGGGCCAGAAAAATAAATTGGGGGTTAAGCTTTGTGTTATTGTACAAGGGGTGGTATGCTAAAGACAAATGGGTATTTAGGGGTATCATCAGTTTATTTAGGCGGGATTTGTGTCGATGACATCATCAGATGGTCGAGTTACTGGGGTCGCATGCGCTGGCCATGCTGTTGTGGGCAAACAGGGTATTCTTCCATATCGAAAGAACGTGGGTTTACAAGTAGATAAATATGTGAATAGTTCTAAGGGATATCATTTAATGAAAACAGCAGAGATTAATGGCAGAACATTATACAGTATAATTAAAAGCTGGAGTAGCGGCGCTTAAGAAGGGAAGCACGGAGCTTGAAACGAGAGTAAGGCGAGTAGGGCATGGCAGAGTACTTCCTGGGCGCATAGGTGACGGCCGAGTACTTCCTGATCGTGCGGGCGGGGGGCGGGGTTTGGTCAAAGTCATCGTCATCCATGAGATCGTCCGTGTTGAATCCTTCATCGTCAGATTCAATGGGGACATCGGGGATGGTGTTGATGAGTTGTTGGATGTCAGGGGGAGGGATGAGGGTGATAGGTTGGGTGGGTTGGGGCTGTGAAATAAGGTTAGAAAAACACTGGACAAAGGAGGTGGAGAGGGTGATGGAAAGGAGAATGTTGTTCCGCGACATGCTTCTCAACTTTCATTCCATGACTTTAAATAGCCTCCAATTCTGTTGGTTCACCTCGAGTCCTGGAATTTGCACACGGGTGAGTCCGTTACCTGCAGGTTATTGAACGAATTCGTCCAATACTAAACAAATTCCAACTTCAATTAAAAGCACTGTTCCCGTTCGGGAATTTGGCCTTGTTGTTCATCAAGGCTTGTGCTCCCGATCAGTTCGCTACCTGCCTTTCCTATTATAGGCAGCAACCTTTCACCTTATCATCTGATTGGTCCACCCCCTCTTCCTACCAATCATTGACGCGTGTCCGAGTTGCTGGAGCGTGCAACTCGGCCTCAATGTCTCAGGTTCTAAGTTTGTAACTTTCATCTAGGCCTGAAGATTTGACTGTCAAGCCTTTACGATAAATTTTAATATAAATAAGGAATGGTTCCAGAGAGCTATTCAAATACTTATATTACCAAAGTCATTGACATCTAATTGTCGCCTTGACTTTAATATTTCATAACCTGCTCTTACCAATCACGAGTATCAACATAGCATGGCTGTTACGCGCATTGATGCCACAAACAGGTGTTCATAGCTTTTGAACGGAATGAATTTTAATCGCAACTGAATTTAATCTGAAACGGTGCCTTTCGTTTGGAACGCTACTATCTCGCCCCACGTTCAAGGTTTACCTCTGTTGACAAAGTCAAAAACTATCCTGCCACTTAATGGACAACAAATTTATATAATTTCTATAATTCTAATTAGATTTGTTTAACCTCAATCACTATTACCTATCCACAATCAAACCAGTTCGTTTTACTTCATTGCTGCTCCCAGATTATACCATAAACTTTCTTCATCTCCAAGCTGTCTCCGCTAGATTCTTCGTCATCTAACTTGATTTATAAAAAACCTACGTTGGTAGATCTTTAAGTACAAGGCTGATTATATGTATATTCAATAATAAATGCCTTTCAAAAACTAAATTAAAAATATTAATTAGATTAATTGCAGTTCTCATTTTAAAATATATATTTGGGAATGAATAACTATCAATTAACCAGGTCAATAATTTTGAGGTGATCTTCCCAGCCAACCTTCAAAAAGATAAATACTAAAGTCCAAATATTTCCTTGATCGATCTCCTAACCCGATCTGACTAAACCCCTAAGCCTTAAGCTCGATGACCTAGTCAGCTAGATTTCAGAATACAATCCCCTCCCCGAGCATCGGAGTTTTCAACTTGATATTAGTACTCACGTGGAAAGAATTATACCCGATCGGTTCATTGGCCACGCTGCGGCCACGCTTCAACTAGGCCGGAAGGAAATTTCCAACTAGCCAATTATATCCCACTCTGATACCGTCTAAAAAACTTAACCACACTCGGTATCAATGCCATACACCTTTTGCCATGCCCATTCGTAACCCGAGCAATTGATTTCATTGCTGCGCTTTCCATTTCATAAATGCTACAGGCTTGCTCAAATTCCTTTCAAAGGTTCTATTCCCTTCCTATTCATTTTGACATCCATTTGATCTAACACACAAGTTCAAATCAAATATGACAATTAAAACATTTTAATTTTAATTTTCTGCTATGAAATTTTAAAAATTCCGTTAAATGGTTTATTTTATTTAATAGCCAAGGTTCAAAAGGGGTAAAACGGCAGCCATCAACACTCAAACCATCAAGATATAGCATCCTTCATGCTTATAATTTTAAACATTATTTTAGCATTTTTAATATTTGGAGATTGATTTTTGGCTTAAATAACTGATTAAATAATAAAAATTAAATCAAAATTTCATTTTAAAACTATAAGTAGAAGTTTAAAAGATAAAGTCAAATTAATATTTGTAATGGTCAATACGAAGGATGCTGAATTCTGCTGGCTGCCAGTGCTGTGAATTGTGTGATTCAGGCCATTTCGATTTTGCCTTTGAGTCATAATGGTATGGACAAAGAATTGACTAGATTCACATCCGAGTTCAATAGTTGCCCCATTCCCATAAACATGGAAGCCCTAATATCCACACATTCTGGATTCCATCACATGACTTGTTCTGATCTTGATACCAAGTCAGAACAGCCATCTCTCTATTTATCTAGTGGCCAATCTACTTCACTGTAAACTATTCAATATTTTATTTCCAATAATAAAATATTAAGTTCACCTACCCCATCTTTGGTTTATTCTAGATTTGACATATTTTCCTTCATTTAAAGAAATCTAATAATATATTCTCTATCTCAGAGCCTTAAGGCAATAGCCCTTATTCAATCCTGAAGGCTAACTGTTGGCTAGCTTGAACCTAAAATCTTTTGTTACAAAGATGTCCTGTTGTGTTGTCTTGGATGCCGCCCTCAAGACCAGAATATGACAGCCGGCAAAGCAGTATCCCAATATATCCAATCACTTCCCCTTAGTAAATTGTTTTCCTGGAAAATAAACATAAAAGTTCCAGAAATCCACTAGCTGTAGTATTTTATCATCTACCAAGATGATATCCTAAGTATTCAAATATTAGTAAAGCGGCAACAGTGGCAAAATTGACTGTAGGAATGCAAAAGTGAGAATTCAAAAGTGAGAATCTAAAAGTGGCCAAGTCAACACGTTTTAAATTTTCAGAATGGCCTTTTATAATAAAGTAACTACTTTTTCTTGAAAATTTTAGTTGAGAGAATGCATAAAAATTATTTTATACAGCTACAATAAATTTTAACTCCAGATGAGCTGTTTTAATTTAGTTTTGAAATTTTAAAGTTTTAAAATTGTCAACTTGGCCACTTCTAGATTCTCACTTTTGAATTCTCACTTTTGCATCCCTACAGTCAATTTTGCCACTGTTGCCAGTAAAGCACACGGGAACATGTGAATTTGGTGTAACTTACATCTCAGAATATTTTGTTATAGTCATCAGAAGTAACAAGTCTGACTGGGCCCACAGTGTCAGGGCCCAGAATGGGCCAGACAAAACCCTATGCTGCATAGGTTCAACACCTGCAATTGAGCAATTGCGCGACCAAACAATTGTGTTGTTGATCACAAAGATTAACCAAAAGAAAACTTTAATTCCAAGTGGAGAATTGAACCCTGGTCAAGGCCAAGCCTGGGGGCAATTGGAAACCATCCCAAAGCCAAGTGAAAAAGATTTTAATTGGCCCACACTCTCTGAAACCCAGAATTGGGGACTTACGTTGCCAAATGGCCCAAAATTCCCCTGCCAGCTTTCCCAGGGCAAAAATAATGAAAAGATCCATCTAACTGATGAATCAGAAGTCACTGATGGAACCCAACTTGAGAATAATTCTTTGACAACCAATAAGGAGTTTCTAGTAAGTCCAATTGCAGTTTCCCAGCAGGATATAGCTGGGAACACTGGAATCCCCTTTCTTTGTTGACATTTTCATCTAATAAACTTTTGTTGGTTAATGCACACTGAGCATTTATACTTTGCAGGGGTTTATTACCTTATCACAAATTTTACACTTCTGGTGCTTTCAAACAGAGAGTACCTCCAGTACCAACGCCAGCGCTAGGAAACGGAGCAACTTCTATCTGCCTCTAACCAACCGCTGCCAGCCTTTGCCCCATCTCCTAGAGTGCTGGACCAAGAAATAATTCCTGCTCTTGCACCACGCCTCTCTTTTTCTGGTGTCTCTCTGTTCCAAAAACTTGCCAAGCCAAGCCCAACCATGAGCGCTATCATAGGAGAACTTCCTCTTGTTCCTTATGCTTCATCATATGATTACAGTAAGCTTGGGTTTGCCTATTTGACCATGCTGGGGCTCACTGATCAAGTGATACCCCACATGGGAGTGTGGCGTCCCTGGTCTACAGCTGCCAATTATGTGATCTGGATGGCCCCTGTCATCTACTGGGCCTTCCAGGCTTGACCCTTCCCCTTGACCAAAGGTTCCCCTGGGAGTCACCCAGGCTGTCATGAATGACATTTCAATACTTGTATTGAAAACCCAAGAGTCAACCCCCAGTTCCCTGAAGGCGGATCAAACCTCCAGGACAGACCAAGACCCAGCAATCCGTTAAATCACAGGCTCAAATTGTTAAATTACCCCGCAACCTACCAGCCTGCTACAGAGAATTCCCTGAATAGTTGCCAGTCTGCTGCCAAACTGGTGCCAATGAAGACCCATACCTGCAAAGGAGATTTAACCTGGCTAACAGAGGTTGGGAAAAAACCTAATGCCAACCTGCCCAACGCCAATACTGGAGTTTTGAAACCAACATTGGAAACCCTGGAATTGAACCCCGACCCTCCAAAGACTACTCAAGTCACACAAAGTGGACAGGAGACCGCCCACTTGTTAAATTGCAAACCCGAGTTAACGAGTTACTCCGAGACCCACCAGTCTCCCAAGGACAATTCCCCAAATGGTCACCAGATTGATGCCAACCTTGAGCCATCAAAGATCTGAACCTATGCAGAGGTTGCAGCTTGCCTTAAGGAGGTTAAAACAAAACCTATTTTTAACTCTGCCAATGACCACCAGCAACTGTTAGCCTTTTGTCCAGAAGGGGTAGTACAATTGAACTACTCAGGTGACATAGTGAACAGTGGTGGTGGAACAAAGCATTTCCACTTCTATTTGCCAGAGCAGGCACAACCTGGATCTGCCGCCCTCAAGACTCCAAGCCAAGATCAATGCCCTGCCAGTGCCTTGTCTGCAAACCTGAACACTGCAAAAATCAAAGAAGCGAAGTCCCATGGTATAAAAACCCTGGTGGTATGGTGATGACCACATTGTCATTTTTGATAATAAAGTTTTATGAACCTTTGGTTTGAACAAATTTTACCTTACCTAGTCTTAGTGATCTTCCATATTAACTCTGTTCCAGTAGACTATCAGACACCCGCCCCCCTGGAGACCATCCTGCTGATCCCACCCAGGCACTATACTGTCCCCCAGGAGCCCCCTTTGGACCTGTGCATTTTACTGAATACCTGCCCAACCCAGCCTACGCAGAGTACAACTTGGAGACCATCCTCATTGCTGACCCCTTGGCCAGGACTAGAGAGACTGAATACATAGACGTGAAAGAAAGTGGTACAAAAGGCCGCCCAGATTGTTCAAAGACAAGTACAATTATCTGCCTGCCTACTTTGTTCCCATGACTCCGCCCTTAACCCCACAACCCAACCGCCCAATGGAGACCCTCACTGCTGCAGAGACCACGTCCACTCAACTGTTTGTAGTACTCTGTATCACCTTGACAGGAATGGTGGATTCCATGATCCCTACCTCTGGACCCTGGTCCTTACTCGGGCAATCTATGTCTTACACTATCAAGTTAGCACCCATTCTATGGTGGGCTTTACCCACCAGCTTGACCCAACCCCGTCCCAAGCCATCCAATGCCTCTACCTATGCCTGGTTTCCTGACACAGGCCATGACATGCAGCCTGGAGGTAATGTTAAATTTCTTCTTACATCTGATTTAAGGTTCATAGTTACAACTCTATATTTCACTATAGGAATTCATACTGTATGACAACATTATATTCTTTTTTCTGCTTCTATAGTTCAATTGTGAGGAAGAAATTTGAAGATAAGATAGACTACAATTCATTGTAAATTCTAAAAGAAAAAATATAAAAACATCAATCTTTAATAATCAACTGGTGTTGAGGCTGGCCCAGCTACCCATGTTATTTTTGAGGTTAGCTTATAACGCTAAGATAGAGACTGAAGTAGTGTTAGGACAACATTGCAGGGGTTCCAACCTTAAGGAATGAATTTTGGAAGAAAGGAAGCTTGCTTAACAAATTTCACAGCATCAGTGTTCTTCTTTGAAACGCCATATAGCTGAGTCCCTTAAACAAGCAGAGACAGTTGTCTAAATGGGCCACTACCCAGGGCTAGCTAGTCTGATGGTGGCTACTAGTTGGTGAAGGTCATTGTTTCACTTAATCAGAGCTACTCTAATGCAATAAGCTTGGGGGACTTTTATCTTAGAGTTTTGACCGGGTGGCCCCATCCATGGGGGACTCTTCTAGATGTAATGCAGGTGGCAGTTCATATAATGACCTTCCTGTTATAGAATATAGTTAAAGTTTATAATGGTAAACATTATGAGATGGATATTCAGGTGGATTTTAAGGTGAGCCAATTAATTGTGCACTATCTGTATGCTTCATTCATAAATTAGAGACAGGGTTTTTGTTAGCGCCAGGATGTGATTTGGTCAGTGACCCATTTATCTAGCAGCCCAGTTGCCCACATTTTTGTTGAAATCATTCTCAGGCCACATACCTGCACACCCAAAACTATTGATTGAATCTTTTAATTAGTAAATATCTCAAAATCTCGACAAAAACTAATAGTAGTCCATCTTTAAATATATAGAGTCAATATACTATTGTTGTCAGGGATCCAGCCTACATGGGGTTCCTGAGAATTTGTGGGCAGACAGCCTGCAGGTCCTGAGGGAAGGGCCCACCACAAGATTGGAGCCAACTTTACAATATAAGATAATGATTTGCCTAACATGGCCCATGGTCTGCTGGCGGGTATCATGGAATCAATGAGGCCAGTTAGAGTGATGTACATCACCCCAAATATTTGAGTTAAGGTAGATTCATTGGCTGCAGCAGATTCCTGCAGGCCACCAGCCCACAGGGTTTTGGGGTTCGAATTCTGTAATTGGGATTCTACCACATTCATTGTTAACAGGAACTTGTCGCTTGTGAAAGTTGTGTATATACTTCTGAGAAGTATAAAATACAAAGTAAGGGGTAAATTAGGGAAGATAGTGATATCTTTAGTGAATAAAAGAGGAGTGATATATAGTTATTTGGTAAGACAAATAGTGTTCTCAATGGTGAAGGCTTTCTGAAATTTGGAAGTATTGATAAAGTTTCAGATAAAAATTCAAATGCTAAAAACATTTGGCAACAAACAATTCTCAATGTCAAAATTTGCAAATGATAAGCTTGAAGTAAAGGCAGTAGGAGGGGACATCCAAGAAAAACTAGGGTTAAATAAATAAAAGCAGTAATTTGAAGAAACAAAACAGCATTCAGCAAATAAACCCTTTGGCAAGTTATTCACACATTCCCTCAATTTTGGGCTCAGAGATTATGGCAAGCATCATGAGGGCTGAATACACTGCAAAACTAACACTGCAGCTCAGGAGAAGCCATACAGGCATATAAGCTACTAAAAGCTTCAGTTTTATGAGTTTTTTTTACCAAAAACTTAAAATTTGCTATTTTGAAATACTTATGGTCTTTATTGAACTACCAGGGTAGTTCTGAGATCCAACAAAGCTCATATGAGTGCTTGAGATTAAATGTTTGCATCAACAGGAAAGATTTTTGAAAACATGCCATTTGAAGTTGCCAAAAAGTTTTTGTGACACCATAATTCATTTTTTGTTGAAACCCACCTAATTACCTGATTTCTGGGGTTTAAGGCTTTCAACAGCTTTTTTCAACCTTTGTCAAAATATTCACACCTTTTTCTGTAACTCAACTCTAGTCAATAGCTTTTTTGACGTCATAATATTTTAGGGGCTCCTTTTCAGTTTAAGCCCTCTATTTTTGACTATGTGAAGACGGGTGATTCTTGCCAAGATGAAACCATCTGTGACAGCGTTCATGTAGACCATTTCATTCATGAAGCTTTGTAGATCTATATTTTTCTGAAGCTTGAAATTTTGATTCTAGTTTGGTATAAAAATTAGGGCCATCTTACTTGTAGGCTGATTAATTCTCATAAAAATGATTTTCTGAGAAGAAGTAATCACATATGTTGCAAAATCTCCCCTTGGGGTCTTAGAAGGCAGAGATTCGGGTATTTTCTTGAAGATATCCAGGAGATGTTTTGGTATTAATCCAGCTTAATATTGGATACTGAAAGTCTTGAATATTTCTGTTCCTGTCTGAATTTGAATAGTCTGAGTCCATTATGATGTATTAGCTTGAGAGTGGTTTGAATGTCTTTTACTTTGATAAGATAAGTACTATTGAAGTTGACTTCAATAATGATTCCTGGCCCTTGAAGGCTAGGATATATTTTCAGCTATGATTTACTACCTAAATTTGTCACCCTACTTGAAATCTCTCAACTTGAAGTGGAATATACTCTCTTTTTAATTGTTTCTTTTCTTTGCTGAGTTAGTTATCTCTTGCTTTCCAAATTTTTGGATCACTTTCTTTTTGTATCTTCTTTGGTATCAGCAGGCGTGGTCTCAGGTTGATAATAATGATGGAAAATTTATGTCCATATATTAATTCATATGTGTCTTTGACCATGTTATGGTTTAATTGAGTGTGGCAGATCCTCAGTGCAGTTGATATCATGTTTATCCAAAGAAAAAGACTTCTGGTAGATAACTTACTGAGTAGCTCTACTAGGGATCTATTTTGACTTTTAACTCTACCATTTTCTTGTTGGAAGCAGGTACTAATGATTGTATGATTTATTTCATTCTTGGCTAGGTAAAAGTTGGTATCCTGTGAGGTGAGCTTCTTTCATTCATCTGTTATGTAGAGCTTAGACTTATCAAAATTGATGACTATTTCTTTGCCAATGAATTGTCTCACATTATCACCATCATGCTCTTTATTGGATTGTGTTATGGGCTATCTTGTTGTATAGTCAATGTCTATGATGGCATAATTGTTTTCTTTCTTATCAATAGTCACAGTTTACCTAATCCAAGTGCTTATACTTTAAATGGTTAGGTCATGGGTATTGGGGCTATACATTTTGGTGGTGCTTTGTATTGTATGTAATTTTCACATGTTTTTAAATGTTTGAGAACTTCTTGATGTTATTGTCAGGAATATTCCTGACAACACCATTTTACAAGACAAGATTTTGGGCACAATTCAGCTCAAAAACCAAAACAAAAAATTGCAGCATTTCCCCCCTACTGGAGAAACTGCTGCAAAACAGGCAGGCTTTGAAAAGGAGATTAAAGAATCATGTCCTTTGAAATTGGGTTTTTATAGGCCAGCTGCAGGCTGACTGCCAGCCAGCCCTTGCCCACCCGCTCCTGCCAACCAGCGGGGGACAACACCCCCCCTCAGTGGGGCCGTCCACCTTGGATGGATGGGGAAATTGCCCAATTGGGAACCCAAAAAAGGCAATTTCCCCAAGTCCAAAAATGGGGGGGAATTGCTGCCCAAATTTGGAATCTACCAATTAGGAGGGGGTTGACAAGCAGCCCAGCACAACAATTAATGCATCAACTGCAGAAGTTGAATTTGGATGCATGAAAGTGCCTGAGAATGCTCCAAATCCATGCAATGCCAAGACTAATAATCCATTGTTTGCCAAGCCAAGCCACTCCAATCCCAATCCCAATCCCAAAGGGAATTCCAGACAACACCAAGTATTTGGGGTTCCTTGTCTAATGCTTTGTAATATTCATGCCCCACTAAGGATGATAGTATATAATAAATCTCAATCACTTGATGGTAGTTTGTGCTATCATTAAGTGAAATTACCCTTCAATAGTATCACATAAATCAATTTAAAGACTTTATCTACAATAAGTTAAACAGGACACTAAGCTTTGTCTGCCCTTTCCCAAGATCAGAAGATAAATCATCTAATATTCTCAGCTGTACTCACAGCATACCTAGGGATTGGGGGCCACCAATCTAATCAAAAGCATGGGACATTCAATAATCCATCTGGCAAGTACTACTACAAGGAGCTGGCGCAGCTCAACTCCTCCAAGAAGTACTCCTGGACCACACTGGTATTGCCCCACTCCACCCAGTCTGTAGCCATATACACCTGTATATACTACGTACTCACATATTTTGCCGGTAATTTTGGACGTTATAACATACACGCCAACGTCTTTTGATTGATGATGACGGTCTATTCAATTGTGACGGCCCTCACAGGTTTCCAAGTTGCCAACTTGGTACCTTATTTTGCTCAAGTACTTCTCCAATTGTTGGGTCTTTACAGTTATACAGCATATTTGGCTACCAGTTGAAACTTTTGAGATATTAATAAAAATTTCTTTTGCAGGGGTTATAAGTCTCTGTGGTAAAAAATAATGGTGGCAATATTTTGTGTTGAAAGAATATAGGACATGATATTGTCATAGGAAAGAATGGAATGAAGGGTGACATAGATGTTTTTGAACATATGGGTCATTATTTTAGAGATTAGGCCATTTTCTAATGCACATGCTGCTCAAGTCGCAGCATAACACAGTTCGATTTTGAAAAAGTAACTAATTACACAATTTATATTTAAAACATTAATAACTCAATGAAAAATTAATATTTTTTCACACTGTAAACTATCAAAATGAAGCTAAGAATCTTATCTTTCTATTGGTGTAAAACTTTTAATATGTATACTATGCTCAATATTAAAGCAAAAGTAATTTAAAAGAGCATAATCCAGATTTTATTATATGATTATATCTAATGATATAAAGTAGATCACTTCAAAGCTAATAAATACTCTTTTTTGAATACACAACAGATTTTTTTTATTTGACGAAATTAAAGATAAGATTGAGAGCTTTATTTTCGCATTTTATTTTATTTAAAAAGCTCAATTCTCTAGGATTTTATGATAGTTTGAAGTTAGGATGTTTTTATCACTGTTTAGATTGATTTTAAGGTTCAAGTGAGCTTCAAACCTCAAATTGAGCATTCTTTAAATGGAATTCTTTAATATTTTATCATTTAAAAATATGCGGAAGAGTTACAATTAACTGAATACATCATTTTAATTGATTTGCATTGATTACAAAGAGGATATGATGTAATAATAATGCTTAGCTGCTTCACATATATCACTTGTGCATGAAAACTGGGTATTTAATTAATTTCTGCAAACATAAATTCAAGTTCAAACTATAATAAAAGCTATCACACCATTTCTTTCAGAATGGTGTCATTTAGCTTGGTATATAAGAGCTAAAGTACCACAAAGCTTCTAATCCAAATAACCCAATTCAAAGACCACATTCTGATCATAACTACTCCATCATTAAGGCACACATCAAAGATCTGACCTAATTACAGATTCAAAATACTACCATGTCCTCAGTTAAATTTACTTCTTCCATGCTACCCTTTTTTTCCTTGGGAGCTTCAACAAAAAGAGAGAGAATTGCAATGTTAAAAAAGGCATTCCTCTTTATTGCTGGTGATGATCTTGATAATTTCATCAAGCACTTCCTTACTCAAACTGAATTTGGGAAAGCTCAGTTCCTGCCAACTATTCAAAATCAAAAAGGCAATGAGTTCATTGAAAACTTAAAGGATCTCATGAAATCTTCTCCCCAAAAACATATCCCAGCCTTGCGATCTCTGGTTACTTCCAGTTACTCTTTAAAAGAGCTTAATGATATGGGGTTTAATATAACCAAAAGTGAGTTTGAATACTCAAGAAAAATAAATAAAAATAAAAATGTAAGCTTAAACAAAAAAAGCCAAAAAAATAATAACTATTCATTAAAAAAAAGAAATAACTAAAAAAATAATTAAAAAATTGCTGGAAAATTCTTTTGAAACAAGCCAGTTTACAAAAAAAGTGCCTGAAAAAATTTATAAAGATATAGAAAAAGAGATGAGTAATTACTCAACTGAAATTAAATACTCTCTACTTAAAACAAAAAAAGAAATATATGAAAATATGAAAATAAAAAATGAAATTTCAGTTTCAATTTCCACTTACTATAAATTAATCCCTAAAAATATAATAAAAAGTAAAAAACAAACTGATATGTGCAATATTTGTAATTTAAAAAATTCACTAGAAAAAAAGAAGGAAGAATGTGAAAGTAAAAACTTACCATTACCAGAATCTATAGACAATGACTTAAAGACTATTAATCAGCACCAAGACTTTTATGTTCATCAAAATTGTGAATATAAAAAAGATATTAATGAACTAGATGATGAGTCTTGTGTTGTAGTTATAGATTATAAAGAAAACTTAAAGGTTGGAGGTGGTCCAATTGAGACCAATAATTATTTTTATTCAAAAAAACCAATCTCATTATTAGGGTTTGCATTAGTTTTTAAAGAAAACAATAAAATTAAATATGAATATCATGATTTTTTGTCTCAAATATTATCACATGACTCTTTATTTTCAGGTGAATGTCTAATAAGTCTTCTTAAATTAGATAGATAAAAAAAAATAAAAAAATATAAAAGTATGGACAGATAATGGAAATCATTTTAGATCATATGAATTTTTATATTACTTATTTAAAGAGGCACCTAAATATATTAAGGGTTCCATAAAATATAACCGTTTTGTTGAATGCCATGGAAAAAGCATTGTTGATGGTCACTTTGGTGTAATATCAAAAATTTTAAAGGAAAAAGAAAATGTACTTTATATTAACAACATTAATGATCTAAAAAATATTTGTGAGAAAGAAGAAAGAAGAAAAGAATTATACAATTCAGCTTTAACTGGTTCAATTGTTTCCCAAAAAGCATTTTTTTATATTTATGAAAGGAAATTTAGGCCTATAAAAAGAGAGCTTGAAGTTAAAAATCTGCGCATTAATCTTTCATATTTGATGAAAGATGGGAAGTTATATACTTCACCTTTAACATTTGAAAGCTTCTCAGAATATTCTGAGATATTTTATCATTTGAAATCACGTGATGATACCAGAGAAACAAAAATATCAGAAGATGCTAGTAGTGTATTGGGGCAAGTTCATGAAGTAGGGCAGCTTACTAGAGGGTGTATTTTAAATAGAGTTATCAGTCTTTCAAAAACAACAACCTTTTTTCTGAAACAAACTAAGAATATTTATGATGAGCCAAAGATAGGGTAATAGCATTTATAGCTTTGGGGCTGCTATTACTCTCCCATGCAACTCATCATAAATATTTTTGGTTTGTAGTAGCACTTAAGATATTTTCAGTAGTACTATAAGTTGCAATTTTCAATTATAAAATCAATGAATTATTTTTTAAAAAATCACCCAAGCCTTGATCAATTAAATATTTGGGATTGATTGTATTTTACTCTTTCTGAATAATTTGAATATGAATAATGTGATTAAGTTATAAAATAACCATTCTGGCGCCTAGGCATAACAAGAAAAATAATGTCTCATATGTTTGTTCTTGAGGACATTTCTTGGGTATTCATAACTGTGTCAGGGGGATCTTTCTTGGAGATATCACATTATTAACTTGGGTCAATCAGGGTCTTTGCTACTGATACAGATAAAAAGATTTCAGTATAGCCTTGATAGGATATCTGCATTAAGAAAATCTTTTTATGGATTATATTTGATGATTATTGTTGGCTTTGTACATGACTCATCCATTTAGCTTGCATTCTTGTGAACTTGCTACTGTGTCTTAAAGAGCACTAGTTATTTTTGATTGCTTAAAACTTTGAATGTCTGTGCTTCTTCCAGATAGTAGTGCCATTTCATGAGCCAATGAGCAATTTCTACTCATTCTTATCATGGATGGGATATCTGCATTCATCATCTGATAGCCTTTTTGATTCATATTAGACATGAATGAAATCCTTATCTGCTGTCTGTCTTCTTAGTACCCCTCAAATAACATTATTAGAGGCATCTTTTTCTAGCTTGTAGACTATATCTCAGTGATAATATTGTAGGATATGTGATATTATCATGTAATTCTTGAGTTTTCTGGAGTGATGATCTCTGAGAGAAATACAGATGAATTTTTTGTTCTGACTTTAATACTGGATAAAGGGGGGTTCAACACTTCACACTATGGTATAAAATTTCTGAAATAGGTGATAATACCTGGGGCAACTGTGATAAAATTGACTGTATGAATGAAAAAGTGAGAATTCAACTGTGGCCAATGAAAAAATTTAAATTTTGAAATTGGATGTGAAAAGTTATACAGACTTAAAAATCATTAAGGATATATAGAATACATATGATTTATTCCCCCAAATAAAAATTCGATAACAAACTATTAATCTGTAGTAAAAAGACATTTTAAAATTTTTAAAAGTGTTGACTTAGCTGCAGTTAAATTACTCAATTTTCATTCATACAGTCAAGTCTATTACAGTTGTCCCTGGGAAGGTGTAGACTTTGCTATTGTTTCTGTGGGACAGCATGTTCATTATGAATATTATTTTCTCAGGATCAGGATTCACTCTATCCTTGTTAATAATATTACCTAGTAAGAGCAAAATTTTGAAAAAAACTTGCATTTAACCGGTTTGGCAATTGGTTGATTGTCTTGAAGGGCTGTGAGTACTGCATGAACATCTTTTCAGTGTTGTTTTTAGTTTGAACTATAGATGATTAAATTATCTATGTATATTATGACTATCTTTCTATGTTATGTTTAAAAACTTTTTTCATAAAAGCCATAAAGTTACTTAGAGAATTTGGCATACAAGAGTTTAAAACTACACATTCAAAGAACCTATATTTGGTTCTGGATACAGTAGTTTTCAAACCTGTTGAGATAAACATGTATTAGTCAGTTTAGAACGCATGAATTCAGTCTAAAAAAAATGAAAGTGGATCCAAATCTATTGTAATTTAATATAAATTCCTTGATTTTTTATTTTGTTTTTAAGCTGAGTCCATGTGTTCTAAACTTAATAATATATGTTTATCTCAACTGGTTTGAAAACTACTGTACTGTTTTAAGATTACCTTCAGTTTTTTTCAAGATTGCCTTTTTTGCTGCTAGTTATGGTTATTTTTTCTTAGGACAATTCATTTTCCCTATTAATGTGATATTATCTCTCAACCATTTTATCATTTTTAGCTTTAATTTTAGTTAAGACACTCTTTATTCTAAGACTAGTGTTTTAATTTTAAGTCAAAACCTTAAAAAAATATCCTCTCTCTTTGGATTTGTATTTCAAACCTATTTAAAGTTAGTTTGGATCCAGCTTCTTTTTACCTCTGGGTTTTCACTTCAGATTAGACTTCTCTCACCTCTTTTGATTTTACAGTCTATTTTATATTTATTTTAGTTCAAATATATCCTTGTTTTATATTCTGTTTTCCGCTTTGGATTGGTATTTTTTTATTTAACATGGTTTAGACTGATTTTTCTTTGCTTTCTGTCTTCCTCAATCTTTTTGCTTGCTCCTATCCCAAGGCTCTCTTTATCTATTTTCAATATCTTCCTCTGGGTTTAAATTTAAAAAATCAGAACTTAGCCTCATTTGGATAATTGCTAGCTCCTAAACTGTTACCAAAAAATCAATATCATTTTACTCAAATAAATCAAATCAAATCAAATGTTCTCTTTTGCTCATCTCAATTATCAGAAAAAATAAATACCTGGAATCATTGCTCTCAACTTCAAGTTGAGATTTTTTTATTTGCATCACAAAAGGTACTTTTTAGGGTTTGGAGCTTGTCCTTTCTTTGACCTTATTATTTAACCTACACATTTACTTGTAGCTAGAATTTCCTTTTCATGATTCCCTTTTGATACATTTTTTGGCAACTGAGTAAAGTTTATAACAATAATCAGTCTCTTATTGTTATCAGTTTTAATCCTATGTTTGATACTGATCAAAGTTCCAATATTTAAGCTAGTTTTTCAGACCAGTCTGCTATTGTTAAAACTGGTATATATTTTATCTTCCTTATTGTAATCAACCGTCTCAGCCCTCATTTCACTTCCTATAAACTGTTAGAAGCTCTTATTTAATTACTATTGTAGGCTTTATCTAAATTTTAATTTAGTCAACATATATATTAGGCCTCAAAGCCTTAATTTGCAATCATTTACCAAAAAGATTCAGATCTTACTTTTTTGAATCATATTCAATGATATTCCAAAGTCACTTCAATCTTCATAAAGAATTGTGAACTTCCTATATCATCAAAGAAGTCCTAAATCAGTTATATTAATATCTTTTCTCAGCTTTTACCTTTTAAAAGCTCTTTAATCAGTGACAAGGCATAGTCCACTGTCTTTGTTAGCCACAAAGAAGACTGTTACGCCAAACTGAGACTTATAAGTCCAAATTTAGTCGTTAGCTTGGTAATAAACTCACAAATACTAGCTTCTGTAATTCAACTATCTTCAGGAAAAGAAATAGAAAGCACCTGAACTAGGGCAGCTATCTTAACATTTACATACTGTTGGAGTTTTCAGAGGGTCTTTTAAAAGAAAGCCTTATCTTGATCATAGACAGCTTATAATTTAGCTCCTAATCAGATACAATAGAGCCTAAAAGGAGGAACTTAGAGTCAGTGTGCTATCAAAATTGATTGAGTTCAGATACTAAGGTCATAAAATCACAGAGGTTATTTTGTAATGCAGTTTCAATCATGGATCACTAGGGGGACTGAAAATCATATGTTTTTAAGAGGCAATCCCTTATTTATCCTGAGAGAGAGAACAAGAGGCTAACCAAGAAGAAGATAAGGCAGGCCTGAAAAACCAAAAAGCCTTGTTGGTTATCAGAGATGATAAAAAACTACAGCCCCACTTTCAATAGTCCATATTCTAAGCATTGGTGTTGAAGACAGTGGTTGTCATGAATCAAATTTCTTTTCCTAATATAATTTAAACAACCAAATGCAAATAAAACCCTGGATGGCCCAGCCTGTGACCTGTCAGACCAGATGCCCTGCCACCTGCATTTTTTGCGGCTGGAATCCAAAATTGAGAATTTGAGTCTCATCACCACTAGAAAACAAAGTTGTTGTTTCAAGTAAGGCAACTCTTGAGGACCCTGAAAAAGGCTAGTTTGACCAAGAACATCCTGGGTATCCATGAAATATGCTAATGTTGTGGCCTTCACTGGGACAAATGAAACCCTGCCTAAATCAATAAACATAAACCCTAATAATAAAATACATACTAATAAGGATTTGAACCTGCAAGGACCCAGCCAGCCCATCTGCTTAATTAGTGCAATAATCTCAAAGTAACTGGGAACACTAACAAACACATATCTCACAAAGAAGTATCTAGTTCTTGTGTCACCTTGATTCTATAATGCCCCAGGCCTGACACCCAAAATCTCATAGAGCTGTGAGCCCAGGAAATTGTTCCTACAAAAGATGATATAAACCTCCCTTGATTTTAGATATTTGATCATCCCATTTTGAAATAAAGAGTAAATGAACCTTTGGTTCTCTTAATTGTTGTCCTGTATTGTTCTAGTTTTCTTTCATTTAAATACTACCCCTAATAATCCAGCCACACCCTTTTCTAGTCTGAATTAAATCCTCAAGGATCCTCAGCCCAACTATTTAGACCCCCTGGCTCATCTTACAGAATTTACACTTTACAGAGTATCCCTAATCTAAAATATACAGATTTTGCTTTAGAGAAAATCCTTCTGTTGGACCTCTTTGCTCTAACAAGGAATCCTGGATGAATTGATAGGGAAGAGATTTGGTACACTATCCAACTGTGGGTATTCAACAACATGTACAGCTATTTCATCATGCACTTGGTCCTTATGGAATCACTCTCCACCCTTGAGCCTGCCCATCTTTTGTTGCACCTACTGCAGAGACACCTTCTAATCAACTAATTGGAGTTGTTTTTATCACTATCACGGTCTTATTGGCTCTATGATACTATCTGCTGGCCCTTGGTCCATAATAGACCAGTCAACCTTGTATCTCATCAAGTTAGAGCTAATCCTGTGGTGATTTATGCCCACTGATATCCTTGGATGCCTTGGCTTCTTGACCAGCACCCGGCTTAAAGTACTTGGTATCCTGATAGCAGTAGCCAAAGTGACTAATAGTTGAAAGTTGAAGCCTAAGGTTAACTGGTGGTGTACTAGGGTAGGTTGTATAAGGTGGTTGACCAGCTCATTAATTTCTTCATGGGCTCTATTAAAGTGAGAGGAGCTCTGAACTTTAAGCAGTATGAGTAGAGGTCTTCATATGCAAGATGAGGGTGGAGACCAGGGATGGAGTGCATAGAAACTGTATCATTATGTATGAGAGATCAGAAAGCTGCATGTGCTTGGACATAAACAAGCAAGAGCAAATAAAGAGGATCATGGGAGGATAGCAGACAGTAGGGGCAGGAAGATATTCCGGCAATTATTTATCTGCCAATGGATTTCCAGTCAGATCTGATCCAACTATAGTTCTCTTCATATGTAAAGCCTTTTACTTTGCAGCAATAAAAAGATTGAAAATGCAAAATAAAGAAAGTGTTTCCTATAAAATTTATCCTTCAAAACTTTTACTGCTCTTATTCTATTTCCTAGCGGTGAGATTTAACTCAATTGGCTTTTAAAAAGATAAAGATTTAAAATTAAGACTCTCAAATACAAAAAATATAATTAAAAAATTAGTTTTATGAAGCATAGCTTTATTGGTGAGCACATTATATTTAAATCTTTGATCTATTGTCAAGTTGAAAATTTTACATTTTAAAAAATTATAGTTGGATCAAGTTTGACTGAAGATCAGTTGACAGAAGAATAATTCACAGAATATCTTCCCACCTGGGCAGTAGCATGATTATAAATTTACATGGAAAATTAGAGATGTCCTTTTTAAGAGGAGGACCAGAGACTTTGGGGGGACTGAATTCTTTAGTGATAATAAGAGAAGGTCCAGATAATGTGCATGGGTATGAAATAATCTGGGGGCTTGCATCCCCTGTAGTGTGTGCCATCTTGTTGTATTTGGCTCTTGATTGTGACATCCAAGAGAAACACAGTGAGAATTCTTATGATAAAAGATTTCAGGTTCATGATAGCTGTGGCTTAGTCTTCAAGAATGAATCAGGCTAGTTACCTTGGGGCCCTGGGAAGTTTAACACAATGATAAATCTTTCTATCAGAGGGAAAGATGTGCAGAAGTATAGAAAATTCAAAATAATGCAGATGAACAGAATTTTTTATTAATAAGTTTAGAAATATACATTATTTGAGTAGTTGGATCAACCTCTAAATAGACAAGGGGGAAGCTTATGCTAGGTTTATATCACAATCAGAGAGGTCAGGTGAGGGTTTAAGATGGCACTGGAATTGGCATAGCATTGTTTTTGAAAATGAGGCAGTTTGAAAAGTTAAAGGTGAAATCAGAGGGATCTTTACATAATGTCCAGTAATTCACAGGCAAATTGTTATATTCTGAATATTGATATTCACTACAACCCACCTTCAGGGGCTTTTCTGATATAAACACCCTTCAGGTGGGGTTACATCTATTGTTTTGGGTGGCTGTGGGAGTTTTGAAGCCTGGAGTGAATCCAAGAGGTTCTGGATTCAAAGAGGGGGGTTGTGAACAGACGTGAGCTTTTTATCTTTAATCAAGGCACCTGTTTTGTACAGGTCTCAATCAAGAGGGCTATAGCTACCAGGCACAATTTTAAAATTGCCAGTGGTTGGAGCCTCCAAGCATCTGCCTGGCAGCCTGGAACAGGTTTAATTTGGCCAGGCATACTTTTTATTTGTGATAAGATACATGATCTAATGGTAATTTTAGCACATTATATAAGCTAGTGCTTGTAGCTTAATGGTTTATCTAGGCATGAGCTAGTTTAGAAAATTCCTAAAAAATATGACTTTACTGTTTTGGATATATTCTTGGGACCCACCGCAATCCTGACACCAGTTTTTCTAGGAACTGAAATCTGGCATCATGACATCATTTTTGGTGTTTTAAATATAATTTTCAAGTTAAATACCAAAAACAATGTCATAATGTCGGATTTCTGTTCCTAGAAAAACTGGTGTCGGGATTGAAATGGCTACCATATTCTCGATCCAGTAAGGGAACTATTTTACAGATCAATGTTTCCATGACCGAGTGTGTCTATGGTGTGATGGGTCATCGCAAGCGGCATTTCAAATAAATTTGTTGTGTTGATATAATCATAAAATTAAGATTTTATAGCATTGTTGATTTAAAATCATCCTGTTGTGCTAATTTACTTTCTGTGGAAATCAATTTTTATTCTTTAGCTAAATCCACTACTTTTAACACTTGAGAACTTTTTAATCCTGCTGTACTGCAATGCTGCTTGCTTGATCTTAATTACTATAGGGATGCTTTCTGAATGTAAAAGTAATACATAGTAGTTTGTAAATCTGTTGGGATATACAAAAGCAACAAGCCCAGAGAAAAATGAAAACTGATGCAAATCCTATTATTAGTCGACATAAATTCTATACTTTAATTTTCTTCTGGGCTGAGTTGCTTTCATCCTATACTCTCTCAATTTTGATCACCCTAGCAGATCTAAAATATAATGTAAGATGATTTAGAGGTTGAAACTCAGAAAAACTTTACATAATGAATCATTTGTTTTACTTTAACCTGAGCGTATCAGTGAATACTGTAAATTAACAGGATATGTTAGACTATTCTCAAGGACTTTAAGAGTCTATAATTGTGTAGCTCCTGGATTAAACTAGTTGACGATATAAAATTACGCAGCAAGGGTGTAAGAAGCAGCCTATGATTTTTCAAGTTTGCTGAGCATAATGCTGATTTGATTGCCTAAGATGGGTTGCCCAGTTTTAGAACGTCTCATAAGTTTGGAAGTGATTTGCTTGCGTTGTCTCTTCTTAATTTTCTGTTCGTTTTGTTTTCTTGCACTTTCATTGGCAGCATCCTAAACTTTTAGACCACATTAATGTAAATATACCTTTTTTATCTTTTCAAGTTCTTTCTGTTGCTTTTCTAACTCTTCTATGGATTTTTTGAAAGGATTTGGCTTGGACTTCTTGTGACTAATTTTTAGATAATATTTGGTTAGATGGTTTACCTATTTTTATCAAGTTCACCCTTTGGATGCTCCTATAAAGTACTGTTAATAACTTACAACACACAACAACTACTTTTTTGTCTTCAAAATAAGCTGGTTCTAAGACACGTTTGGGGGTTAAAGCTTCCTCGGGTGCTTCTACAGAGGCGGTTGGCTTAGTAACCCTCACAACTTGATTTTCATCAGAGCCCTCCTCATCGAGATTTTGTTGGGGTTGATCTTTGACAGGGCTACCGGAAGACTTCTTGAGCGAGTTTTCACGATCAACTTCAGCGAAAATCTACATGGGATCAGACATGATTAAATAACAAGCTATATGGACTCATTCAATTGATTATCCAAAAAACTAAATTACAATGGAAACCAAATATAAATGTATGTTTAGGATTTTACCTCTTTGTAAAAGTCAGGTGTTTTGGCAAATGCAGCGTCGTCGCCATCAGCTTGGAAGCCGCGGTTGAGCTCCTTGGCAAACTTAGATTTGACTTTGGACGCGTAATTCTGTCTTTCTTTCAGCTTTTCACCTTTAAGAGTAGGTTAGCAAATAAAATATGCACTTTCAAAGTTTAATTTCTGATATATTTAGAGCATTTGCTTAATGTACACTAGAGATAAAAATATATAAAGATTCTAGATAAGCTGTAACTGTAAGGATACGAAGGTATATAGTTAACTGCTACTTAAACATTGGCTTTTTCTGATAAGCCTCTAAGGACCCACCAAAGATAAGAGGAAATAAAAAATTACATAAAGGAGTGAGAAGATCGAGACTTGGTTAGCTACGTTATATCTTATAAATCTAAACACGTAAAGAGATGCCATATCCGGAGCCAAATGAAATATTGATATTCGATCTAGGCTTTATAAAAGGAATTCAGGAGAAAATCTAGAAGCAGTAAATTGCGATAAAAAATTTACAGAATAAAGTTAAAAATCCCTTACGCTTTCCAAGGTAAGTCTTTCCTCCCTTGGAATAACTACCAGGCTGGAGCTTTTGATAGGCGGGCCTTGAGTAATTGTTGAACTTATTCCTTGGGCCCTGATCCCTCTGCTGAAAGTTCCCACGCGTTTGATTGGCGTTTTTATTGTAACGCTGTTGACTTCCATGTGAGTCGTTTCTATTGAAAGGTTTACCGGACATCTTTTTATATTCTAAGAATTGTAAATAAAATAAGTGTCACATTTTAAAAAAAGACAGGCTACGTTTAAACCTATGAAATCCTGAAAGTGACATACTTACTCCAAAATTTACTTTAGAAAAATGTTGTGGACTACATTTCAGTTTAAAAGCTTAGTTTTGACTACAAGCACTTTTACTATATTCCGAAAACCAAGCCGAATTCGGGGAAATGATTGATTTTTTTAAATAGCCAAAAGTAAAAATGTTATTCAGACTTAAAAGAGTAATGAATTTACAGAAAAATGACAGACGGACCTTGGGAAGTTAGCGTCAAATTAAAAGTAGTTATTTCTTTAAGGCAAACCCTTAAAAATAGTCAGCCTGGAATAAGAGCTTATAAGAGTGTATTTACGTAAATAAAAAATCGAAGCTTTCAACCCACTTCGTTTAGTACAGTTCTTTTGGCCATATCTGCTTTTACCTCTAAAAGTTTGTAGTGTAGAATTAAATAAAATATAGATTTACAGGGTGGGTCAAGTAAATTTTATTGCGCAGGCTGATGTGAATTCTGTCAACCAGAATGCTCCATCTTCATTGAAGCTAGAGATACTTTGGCCCAGCTCCGGCTACCTTCCGGCTCCGAGCCGCTACAGCAAAAACGAATCGCATACTGTTTAGATATGTTAAATCATTCTTTGATAAGTGTGGCTCAGAGCTGGAAACTGGCCGACGCAGCTCTAAGTACAAGCCAATTCTTTATTTATAGCAATGGATTTTAAGTGGGATTAGATATCATATGAAGCTTAATAATCTTATACTAAATGCATAAAAAAATTGTGCCCTTTTTGAATATTATTATGGGCATTGGTTTAGTTTCAGACATACATAGGCCCAGGAAATATGCGCCTGACAAAATTTATATTCCTGCCGCAAAGCTATAAGCTTACGTGGATGTAAATCCCATCATTGATTGTAAGTGGGTGAAGACAAAGCCCATAATGACAATGTGTGACTCACAATCAAAGGAAAATATTATACACCTCCTATGGTGCTACATTGTCAAGGTAAAGTAGAATGGGAGCTTTTTGTAATCAATAAAATGGGGATTATACACCTAAATAAGGATGATATTTCTAATGAGGAGGATATGTTGTGTATTTACTCAGAGATGATAACCTTTAAAGAGATAATATGATGAGGTGCAGCATATTATAATGTACAGGCACAAGCAAAATTCTTTGATTCAGCTCACAGTCAAGGAGTCAGCAGCATGGATGGCTTCACACTCAATTTTTCAAATCTCAGGAATCATTTCATCAGGGGTTGATCTTACAGAATTTTGGAGTGGCAAAAAGTAAGAGTCTAACAATCTTGCTAT
>QTSX02007507.1:0-28704 GCA_014839935.2 Entomophthora muscae | reverse complement strand
TTACAACCAAAAATAATTAATATAGAAATCTAAACATCTAATTTGAAATAAATGGTAGTGACTACTAGCTTTCATGCTACTATATATGGAGAGATAAAAATTAAAATAAATGAATTATATAGATAAACTTATTGACATAACTTTCTGTTCTGCTCTCAGACCTGGCGGTCTGATTACAATTTGCTTTATTAAGTAGTTATGTAATCTTAGTCATTTTTTGATAGGAATGCTTGTATGGCAACAAGCATTACTTGCAACATGCAGGATTTCCTTGGCAAAGCAACAGCTAGCAATGACAAGGGAGGCAACTTCCAAGCGGCTTTTTATACAGACAGCTTGCTAGTTCTTCAAGTACTGACAATGGTCTTTGAGCTCAGTTTTCTTCTACTTTGAAAAGGTTCTACATTAGGATCTTGGTATTATTTTCTGCCTTCCATTAGTCCAATGGAAGGGTTTTTATAGAGCTTACACTCTCTTGCCAGGATAAGATCATCTGACGCTTCTAACTCTTTCTTGGTCAGTTTTTCTGTCCCCAGACTGCCAGCATCAACCCCCAGAGTCAGGCATCCATGCAATGGAATGGGATTCCATATCATAGTACCCTGTGCTGGGTACTTGTTGCCATAGAGTGATGCATAATCTATTAGTGTGCCGGTGGTGGCAGCGTTAATTTATGACTCTATTTTTAGCGCATAACATATTGTTCCTGGGCAGCCTTTCTTGCAGGAATTTGCAGTGGCACTGGCAGTTTGCTAGTGCAAATCAACCACATTCTTTTGATCCTCAGGGAAACCCACAATAATTAACCTGGTGGTTTGCCAGAGTATTCTGGAATAACTCAGCCACCTGGGAACAAGTCATAATTGGAGGTCTATAGTATTCCTGGTTGTTCTTGTAATAAGTGATTCAAATCTACTCCGCAAAGACTTCTCAGATCAATTAAGCCTGCTAGTAATATTGGAAGCCTCTCCAATATATGGCTTGGGAGGCCACCAAGATATTCAAGGTAGAACTAAGTCAGTATAAATTCCTGACACTTATTTTTATTTTATTTTATTTTATTTTTATACCAAAATGGACGCATCCCAGCAACAGAGTAACACTGGACCTGTTGTGTGCCGTGGTTGAGGTTGCCCCCGTGGGTCAAAGAACAAAGTCAGTGCAACCCAAGTGCCTACCCAGGAAGGTGACGGGAGAGAAGAGTTTAATAGTGACGCTGCACTGACACAGCCAGTTCAAGGAGCACAATGTGCAAGGGGGCAAGCATCAACCCCCGGGTCCAGAAGCTGACCCAAAAATTCATCAAGGTCATTACCACTAAAACAGTAAATGACATTACCACCAAGTGTAAGGGATTCCATCCCTTTCACAAGTAATACATCAAATACTGTACAAATGGGTAGACACAGTGAAACCAAAACAGCATTTTTAAATGCAAAAACAGGAAATAAGATTAATAATGGTTTCATTAATGAGATTGGTTTGAAAACGTGTTTAAATTCAATTAACAAATGCACTATTGATTGTGAATTCAAAAGCAAAAGCAAAAGCTTTAAGCTATTCAATAGTATAATTCTATACTAAGTTTGAAAATCCAAGCAACCAATGAAGAATACAACGGCAACAGCAAAAGTGCATTTAACCATAGCTCTAAACACTCCACACTAGCCAATCAAACCAAAAATGAATGCACAAACCTATACCAAAGAGATCCAATGGAATCAGCAAGACAATCAGTTAATTCCTATCAACCAAGCCTAAGAAGCACCATTCATATGAGTCCAAAAGACCATCAGAGCCATAGTGCAGAAGACTACTGCAATGCAATAAGTCAAATTACTTCTTCTTCATGCATTGCAGACTGCAGACCTACAAAGCAATACTTTCCAACCTACTATTGCAGGATTGCCTGGTAATCACTAAGTTCCCTCCCCCAATTAACTTCATTATTTAAACTGAATATTTTTCTTTGAGCAAATTGCTCCAAAAATTTCTTTATTCCTATCTTAGCCAATAAATCTATATTTTCAACAAACTTCTAAAACTTGATTAGTAGATTTGAAAAGGCCCTACACCCAAACAGCATGAAGCTCATCTCCCTTGTATGGGCTTTTTGTGTGTTAATCAGTTATGGGCAAGCCAATGTGAACTTTGAAACTCCTGAACCAGCCTCCATCAATAAATCAGAAGACTACATTTGGTATTGTTTTGGATCACACCGCTGCCATGCCCCCTACATAGAAACAACATGATTCCCTCCCATTATTCACCCCAAGGCCCCCTGATTGGTTTTGGGGTATACCAGCGTTTATTATCTCTTAAATTATTTAACTCACTTCCTGGGAAGATTCTGCTTACTTGGTCATTCTCTTGCACATGTTAGTGATAGTGATTCCAGTAGGGTTCACTCTTGTCAAATCCAACTTGGGAGCTCTCCTTCATTCCGTTGGAGAGAGACTTCCCAATGAGTGGATCCTTAACACCAAGAGGGTGTCCTTGGTATACAACCCTGTATACTGCCGCAATGGTGTTTCTGCAGCCATACTGGAGAAGGTTAAGCCTGTACTCAACACCACTTATGAGCCTTACATCAGTGATTCCAACGGGGCAGACAAGGACAAACCACCCCAGTATTTCCAAACCACCAAAGGGCAGAAGGCTTTTTAAAAGTGTGCCTGTACAACAGTCACTGTTGAGTATTTAGCCAAATAAATACTCCAAAATATAAAGTTATTCTGTTTTTGCTGCTTATTTCATGTAGATAGATTTGACTGTAATTCTTAAGGTAAATATTCCTGGAAACTGGATATCTATGATTAATAAAAGAACAAAATATGGGTGGCTAGTTAGGCCAGACTAACTAGTAAAATTGAGGCAATATTGGCCAAAGCAATCTTGGGGACTAGGTGTCTCAAAAATTTTAATTAACTGGGAAGTTTTTTAATAAATATATGGGAATATAATTAATGAGGATTTAATTATATTGGTTAATTGTCTTGACTGTGTCAAGAAGTTTGGTTAAGGTTAACCATAAGTAAACCCCCAAATTTTGGGTTAAAAGCGCCGTTTTGGCAAATTCATTAGGTTAAAAGCGCCGCTGCACCGTCTAATTGATTTGTGAAGTGCCAAGGCGCTGCCTGGGAAAGTTCCCGAGCGCCGCAGTGGCGCCTGGTTTGAGTTTCAATGTGTTTTAATGGGTTTTAATGTGAAAAACCATTAAATGCAAAGATAACTAAATAAAGGCAGTGATGTCTAGGGATTCAGGTTTGATCAGCTGGTTCCCAGTTGGAACTTTGATATCTGAGTTTTGGAATGTGTATATTACACAGGGTTTTGGCACCAAGAGCTGAGAAAGCTCCATGCCAAATTGATACATTATGATGAATGGCATCAGGTAACTCCTTCTCATTGTAGGTTAATTATTATAGGCTGAGAATTACAGGGGATTTTTTAGGTAAAGATCTAGGTTTGGATGACTCAAATTTCATAGACCACGTGATATGAATCATAGGTTGATTCAGGAACCAGAGGGGTTTTCAGCCAAATATGCCCTGAATGGTATATAAGCAAAAACAGCTAAATTTTAATAAAACATATTTTGTCAATTTCAGCGCTTTCCCCTCAACTAATTTCTCAATTGTTATGTCTTTGTTGTTATCTTTCAAAAAGACAAAAATTTGGGGTACTTTGCGTGGAAACCACTGCTGCCAGAAAAGAAGTTCCTACAAGTTTGCTGGAGGAAGCTTGGGCAAGCTTGGAGGTCACCAAGACTGTGCCTGAGGAGGCTTTGGTGGAAGTAAAAGCTGAATTTGAAGAGTTTTACTCTGATTACTTTGCAAAAGAAGAGACTTCCGCTCAAGGAAATCAACTCTATGTGTGGGATTCTTGGAACCTGTTAGTAGGATATGACAAAAAGTTTACAACATGTGAAAGCAATGGCAAATTGTGAAATTGAGGCTTTAAGAGCAAGTGAGGAAAAATAGTGTTGAGATCATGGCTTGTTGATGGGATGACAACAAAGTGTTGTCTCATAAAATTGCCTCCCTGGAGGCAAAGCTCCTTGAAGCTTTGTCACAGGAAGGTAATGGCAATAAGAGTTAAGGGCAGGATAATGGTAAGTTGGACTGATTGGTCCTGGATCTGTCACAGAGCCCAATGCGGGGGCAGAAAAAACCCATGGTGAAAGGAGTTCAGCCTATGCTTGCCAAAATATCACCGTTCTCTGGAAACCCTAAGGAAGGAAACACTTTCCTGGAGGGTTTTCTTATCCAAGCCTCTGGTCTGGAGGATGCTGAGAAATGTCATTGGTTGGAAGTCCTTGCAGGTCCTGCATGCTTCAAGTGGTTTGAAAGATGTAAAGGCAACAATCAGACCACATTGTTGAAGGAATTTTGAGCCAGCTACATGGGAAACTCTCAGACCTGGTGATGCTCTGCAGAAATCCTGAGACGTTACCCAGGCTGGCCATGAAACTGTGTCAATGTATCTTTCCAGAATGGAAGAGTTCCTAGCTTTGTGGATGTGGAACATAATCAGATCCTGGTAGAAGATGCTTTCTTCACTGGAATGTGGCCTGTTTGAGAACTCAGGCTTCTATGTTGCATTGTGAGAAGTTATCATGGTAAAAACTTGTTCAAAAGGTCATTCAAATGGAATGGGATCTTGGTGGTCCTCCCTACAGTGCTCCGCGCTCAAGAGTAGGAGCTCATGTGACTGCAGGGGAAGGGTCTTCTGAGAGAACCAGACGTCCTAGAAGTCCCTCAGATAAGGATTGTATGTCTAGATTTAAACGGGCGTGTAAGTTTCCCATGGCAAAGGGATGCTGGATCTGCGGGAAAGATGACCATTTTGCTGGGAAATGTCCCAATTGTGCAAAATTTGACAAGGAACACCCCAATCTTATTTTTAAGGACTTGGGAAAAGAAAGGCGGGCTTAGGTGTCTCTCAACCTGAGTCCAGTAATTTGGAGAATAATGGGATAATGAGATGTCAATCTGGGAAGGCTTTGAAGGAATACGGGAAAATCACCAGTCAACCAGTGGAACCACCCATACATGAAATTGATGTCTCTTGTCCAACTCTGCCTGAGGGAAGTCCAGATGCCTCTCCAGATGAGTGGATATTGAATGTGCGCTTAGGTATGAAGGAAGATGGGGAAATTGCTTGGCAGCCTGTGCGGGTCCAGTTGAGAGTGAATTGGCTCAAAGAAGCAGAATGGCGTAAAAAGGTGGCCCAAAGCATGTCAGCATTATTGATTACAAAACCTTTTATGTGGACATTGCAAGGGGTTATTCTCCTGAATATTTTGCTTGATGGTATCTCTGCAAAGGCAGTATACAATCCAGGGCAACTGTGGTAAGTTCAACTCCCTGGTGATTGACTCCCTTAAACTTGACTCCCTGGTAGTCAACACTATAGTAAAGTGAGAATTCAGCTTTTGCCCTGATCAACAACTGGAAATTGATTCTTTTTTAATTAACAGTCTTGATGTACTAAAAACTTTTAATATGAAAAATTAAGCCTTACAGCTATGGTATACTAAAGTGACCCCATTAATCTCAAAAATGCAATAAAAACAGTACCTACTTAATAAAAATAAGGAGAAATAAGCAATTTTTCTCATTTTACTATGTAATTTACACTCATATTATAAAATATTTTTTATTACCATAAAAGATAAAATTCCAATGAGACAAAAATAAATGCAAACACAACAAATAAAATTATGCAAAATATGAAGAAATATTAATGTTTATTTGATATAGTTCATATAAGCACAACTGTGAATATAATATGTTTTATTTGAAAATTAACAAAAATTAAGATATTTCACTTACTTCCAACCATAAATATTCATCTCAAACTTACCATGCATACATAGAACAATCACTGCTATCTAATTAAATTAAAAAACTTAAAAATTAAAACTAAAAACTAAATGATCAAAGCTATTAAGTAAAAATTAAAGTTTAAAAGTTAAAAGTAAAAATCATATAACCGAGCAAGCAAGCAAGTTTATTTCTTGTCATTCTTTCCCTGTTTCATCTTGGCCCCTTCCAGGAGGGCAGTGGCAATAAGCTCAAGCTGCTGCTTAAGCTCAGAGGCCTTGTATTTGTGCTTGGCTGCACCCTGGATGGCCTTGGTGAAGAGGGTACAGTGGGTGGTTGGCTTAGTGGGGGGACGCGGTTGGAGAGATCCCAGAGCTTGGAGGTTGTTTTCTCTTTTCTTGTGCTGCAGGAGGGAGAAAAACTTATTGAATTTTTGATGGAGCCCAAAGTTGGCCTTAAGGTGTTTGTAATAAGCCTCTAGCGCTGAGGTGGTCTTGAGCTCACCATTCACTGCTGCCCAGTACACATTCCAACTGGCCTTGGCACGAGCCTTGCCTTGCCTCTGCATGACAACCTTCCCAATCCACTGGGGCTCAAAGTACTCAAAGAAAGGCTTAAAATCCGGGTGCTTCACTATGTAGGGATCCTTTGAGAGCACCTCAAACCCCTGTGCAGTGTCCTCTGGCTTTAAAAAAGCCAAGGCACAAAATTGTGTCAGCACAAATCTTCAGGTGTCCAAAGTATCCCTCTGGCTCAACCTACTAAGCTTAGTGTGGACCTGTACGTTATGAGCAACTGCTTGGCGGAAGTGGAAGTGGCACCCCTGCACCTCCCTGCTAAACAGCTGCTCAAATGCATTGAACTGAGCAGGCTCAAAGTCCATAATGCACACACAAGGCCCAAGAGCTCTTAGCCTTGCCTTTTCCTCCGAGCCCAGGGTGGCCTGGTCCTTGTCAGAGGCAGGTGGGTTGGCGCGGGTGTGGGGGGAGTCTTTTTGGATTTGTCATTGTTGGCAGGAGGAAGGAGGGCAATTGCTTGACAGAGGATAAGAACACGCGGGTATAGATGGCCTTGGTGGTCCCAGAAAGAAGAAAGAACACTTGTGGAATCACCCAGATGTCAATCTGGGCTTGAACCATCCAGATCTGCTTGAACATCCGGGGGCAAGTGGCAAAGGTACCATCAACTAGCCAGGTTGACGCCTTTTTCAACTCCACCAGGTTCTGCTGAGTTGAGTAGCAGATTATGCAGTCCTTGGCTGCAGGCCCGTCCCGTCATCATAGAGCAGGAAGTGCTCCCCACTCAGAAGCTGCTTAAGCTCATGAGTGAGCGTGAGCTCAGAGAGGACGTCCAAAGCCTTGGGGGGAGAGGGATTGGCAGTAATACACTTATTGCTGATATATTTGACCAACTGCTCCTGTGTTGGTACCAACTTAAGATTGTTGGGTTTGAGATGTTGCAAAGCCTTTATGGCCAGATCAGAAGCCCAGAGATGAGAGGATGTGGGTTTTACTTGAACAAGGTACCATTTTAACATCTGAGTGATTAGATGATTGGGGGGCTTGCAAGTGTGCTCCCCCTTCTCCACTGTTACTTGCTCCCAGCCCTTGGTGTTTAACAGGGCCCCACAATTCTTATCTTTGCAGACAAAGTGCTTGCTTTTGGTCTGCTGCTTTTGGTTGTTGCAATTAAAGATTTAATTGTTGGCAACGTAACCAGGGCCGCCCTTTACAGACATGATGGGGAAGTAACAGGGGAAGCTCTTGGGAAATTCAAACTCTCTGTCCACATTGCAGATGTTGTGGATGACCAGTGGATCCCAAGCCACATGTCCAGAAGCTTTAAACTTCCTGGAGTAATCCTCCAGCTCATCTTGGGGGTCAGATGAAGAAGGAGGGGAAGAGCCATTGGGGGGGGAAGAGTTCTTTGAGGCCTGCTTGGATGCCTCCTTTTTCTTACCAGAAGAAGAGGTGGGCTCCTTGGCAGCCTTTGACTTCTTGGTATGCTGCTCCTTGGTGGGCTTGGAGTTGACCTCTGAGTGGTAAAAGGAGTGGTTGGTAAGATCACCATCAGATTTATTGGGGGAGGATTTTTGGGGGAAGGTGAAGGGGATGTAGAAGATGAGGGGGAGGGGGGAGGAGTGGGAGGAGATGGGGTTGGAGACTTTGCCTTTGCAGGCTTCTTGGCACGCTTGGGGGTGGAGGCAGTTTCTTTGGAGCCCTTGGAGGCTTGGCGCTTGGGCTGTTGGCTGTTCTTGTTTGATTTTGTCTAAAGAAAAGTTTAGCATTGTAAATAATAGAAGTATGGAAGATATAAAACACAGAGGTAAAAAAAGTAAAAGTAAAATGAAAAGTATGCAAATAAAGTTTTATTTATCAAGAAAAAAACATAAAAAAGTAAATAGAAGCAAAATAGAAACCAGAAGTATAGATATAAAGGTTAAAACATAGAAAATAAGTGAATTTATGATGAAGCATCAAAGATGTTAGGTTCAGCATAACATCTTAGTGTTAAATCAATGTAAAAGTTTAACTGAAAATAAAAAATATGAAAATTATATGGAGAGCAGCAGAAAAAGTAGTAATTTATAATAGCAAAAAATAAATAAATATTATGTGGAATTTTTTATTGAGAGTTGAAAATTCAAAACATAGTAAAGTGTCAAGTTTGGCACTGTCAATCAGCCAGAAAAAGCTGAATTCTCACTGTTGAGTATGCCAGAGTTGAGCAGAAACATCAAATTTACTATGTTTTTTACATATAAACCTTGCTTAAATTTAAACTGGGTTCAAAAGTTAACCCAAAAGCAAGGCAGTTTTGTATGCTCAAAAATAAAAAATACACCATAAGTTAAAAAAGTAAATAAATGGGAATGTGTTTATTAGTGTTTAAGTTATGCTGGGAGGAGCTGGGAGTGAATTATTTACCATAGTGTTGGTTAAAACGTTAAGAAGCTCTCTGTACTAATCCCCAAGTTAAAGTGTCGAGTGGCACTCATAGTGTGTCACATATTAATTTAGCCTTAATTCCAAGCCTTTGATTAGTTAAATCCAAAACCAATTGGGTGAAAGTGGATAGAGTCAAACAAAGAAAGCGTTGAGTTTCAGTTTTTTATAAATTACATATGAAATTTCTTAATAAATTGGGCTTAATTTATGTGGCACCACTTAATCCAAAAACCTGGGAATGACATAATGTAAAACAAGTGGGGCATTTGATTAATTTCTATGCCACTAAATCCATTATAGTGGTGCTTGGGAGCCTAATCAACAACTATGAACACTAATAATAAAAATATAATAGTAAATAATAAAATTTTATATAAGTGCATATGTATTTTATTAATAAAATTAAAATTTGGCTTAAAAAGTGTTGAACTGGTCACTTTTGGGTTTAGAGTGTTGAACACAGGTTTTTTCATTTCTATTAGTAAATTTACTTATAAATTTCCCCTTAAATTGGTATTTTAGCTAACCAATTTATTAAACAGAGTCAAGTTTGAGTAAATTTAACCTTGGTTTTTGGTTTCAAACCCCTAAATTACTAGTAAAAATTAGCTTAAAATTGGTTAAGCTGAAAATACTAATAGATTTACATATGCGGCACTTGACTCCCTGGTACTTGACAAAGTGTCAAGTACCAGGGAGTCAACCTTACCACAGTTGCCTACTAGTGCCCAATCAGCTGCTGGGTTAGCACTAGTCCATCAACAACTTGCCACAGCAGCAATGGTGTACAATAGCAAAAGATCCAGCCAATCATATTAATTAGCGCACATGCATCAAAATATTATTGAATGACCCTTTATGTCACAACAATCACTTTATCACTTGGCTTCTGATTGGCTTAAAGTTTATCATTAAGGTTTTGAATTCAGATCAGTAACAACTTTATCTAAAACCAATTAACCTATAATTTTCTAATTCAAATTTAGCTGATCACCAAATTGTTGTTAATATTTTCACAAGGGGCTGTGTTTGGGTACTAAAAATAACTGTGTTCTGGATCTAGATACACAACATAGTAAATATATGATTTTATAGAAATAAGCTGAACATAAAGAATAAAACCAACTATAAACAAAGAGAAAATGAACAATTGAAATTCAAAATAAAGATAATATAAATAGAAAATGTTTGGCAACAGGGGTTTATTGGGGCGGGAAAGAGTGATCCCTAGGAGGCAGAATAGCACGGGAAGGAAGAAATAAAGGCAGTGCTGGCCTGGGGGGTCTGGGATTGGGTGGGTTGGGCTTGCAGGTAAGGGGTGTTGGTGGTGGGGTTAGAGGAAGGAGGATTTTGTGTGATGGCTGCCACATAACGCTCATTGTATTCCTCATCAGTCATTGGCTGGATGGGCTGCTAGGTGGTAGTGGCCCAAGGTGGAAGATCCTTGTCCTTCCGTGATTGGTTGCTATTATTCACATGAAAGACAATTTTGGCAAACAAGTCAGCCACCATTTGGCAGCCAAAGAGAAATTTGTGGTCAAGGACCCCAAGATAGAGGTTGTTGAAAGCCTGAGGGCAGCGCTACCGTAGTGTATCTCTAATGTTAAAGAAGACAACATTAGCCAGATGGATGTCTGCGTGGCCAGCTGGGTACATAGAGGCCTGGTGCCCGCGTTGCTGGATGGCCTCAAGGGGGTGGAGCTACCCTCCATCTGGTGGCTCAAGAAAACCCAATGCTTTGAATTTGAGCCATCCCAGGAGTCAAGTAATCCACTGAGGATGTGGCTGTACAAGTAGCTATCAATAAAATCTGGGTTTGTCCAATAGTAGACAAAAACCTTGGCTGAAACAGCCAGAAATGCACCAATAAACGTCCCCTTCTTGACCTTCTTCCTTCTATTATTGGCAGCAGCTTTTCCTTGCTCACCAAAATTATCAAACACAATTGATAACTTGTAGTCTGAGACAAACATGATGTCATCTGTTAGACTAGTCAGACATTGGACAGGGTTGATTCAATGTCTAGATCATATGGGGAATCCTTGACGCCATCCCATTGGTTGCCGGCAAAATTGGTAAGAACCCATATGAAAGCCACCTTTCCGTGCATCCAGAGCTGCACCATGCAGTCAGAGACCCATATGTTATGGTGCGTGAGCTGTTTGCGGACCTGGGTTAGGGAAAGCTTGGGGTCCTGCTGGAGGAGGTCAAGCATGATTTGTATGCCTCAGATATTTGTTTTGGGGGCCTTCTTGGGCTTCTTGGCCGTCCCAATCAGATTCCCCCTGTTCATCAGGTTGTTGAACTCCCACATTATGGTGGCCCGGGTAAACTTCAATTGGTCAGCAATCTGATCCCAGGACAGACCCTGCAGGTTCAGGGCCACAATTTCCTGTAGAATTTGGGCAGTAATGATTCTGTGTTTGGGGCGCTGAGCTGGGGGAGCTGAAGCCTGGTTGGCTGTAGGGGGCAGGTTGGGTGGTGGTGGAAAGTTGTTCCAAATCAAGGTTACCATCCTGATTGGTTGGTTGGTGGACAGCTTGTGTGGGGGTGGGTATGAGAGCAGGGGCAGAGCTAGACACTGCGTGACTACTGAACAAGTCAAAGCCATAGGGGTCGGTGGTCAGGTACAGGTCAGCTTCCTTGTTACCCGCCTCAAAGGCTTGGTTGTAAACAGGTGCCTCCATGTTCTGAGCCTTGCCTCCATTGAAGCTGGCTTGGCTGCTATTGGCTTGGATTCTGGCGCTGTCAAAGATATTGTTAGTAAAAACCATCATAAAAAACCTAGGATAAAATTACTAAAAGTAGAAATTTTAAAATTTAATGATTTATTTTTATTGTAATCTTGAGTCCATATTTGGAAGGTTCTCAAAACCATTCCATACAAATCTGGGGCCATAAAAAATGAATAAAATGCCTCTGTTCCTAAATTGAATTGCTGTTGATTGGCTGTTAAACTGTTATTTTTCTATTTTAGGCTGCTCAACTACACATCTTGTGTGACTTCATTTTGTTTTGTGCTTGTGGAATCTCGCTTCTAGATTGCTCTAATTTTGTTTCATTTTAGTCCTTCTGTCGGTGCCTTGTATGAATCCTGGTTGGATTATAATATACTTCAGAATAGCATCCATTCATCTCACTTGTTGTGTCAGTTCATTTCGTTTGTAGTTTGAACTACACCGCTTGATGTTTGATATAATTTCGTATGATGGGCTAGTGAAATTTCATTTTTTGTTTGACAGTTCATTTATTAACTGAAATTTTATAAATTAATTGAATCCGGAATCTCGCGTGACTTGGATTTTGTTCAAATCTGAAATCATTTCGTTTAAATCTGAGGTATTTTCGGTTGTCGCCATAGCTTTTAAAACTATTGCACCCAATAATTCAAATCCTATTTACAGATATTTGAATTATGACCAATGTCCTAGAGCTTGCCAATAATTACGCCTTTTCCAAAACCGGAGTGTGAATCTATTTCAGCATGGAGATCATGAAAGCTATATGTTTACGCTGTTAGAACGATTAACTTCCTTATCAAAGGCTTAGTAAATAAAATGACAGTGTAAATTTTAATCGTTTAAATTAGTCAGTATTATATTTACAAGTGCTCGCCAGCAACAGGAATAATCAAATTGCCGTACTTGATTAGCTAGTCTCCGTTAAAAGACAATGGCAGTCATTAAGATAACAGATTTAACTCGAGGCTTTGATTTAAGTAAAAAACGTTAAAAAACCCCCAAAGGTGTGTTATCCTTTGACTACAAGTAAAGTGACTGTTGGATAAACGGCCGGAGAAAAGCATAATATGGCTTTCGGGTAGCGTATTTCGGTCTTTTAAAAATAGTCTAAGCCGGTTTAACCGTTGAAGTTGATCAGCTTAAAGTTGCAGAATGTCAACAGAAAAAAAGAGTATAAAATGAGATAAAATGTTTTCATAGAAATTATCATTCATTAATCATCAATCATAAACATGCAATTCATCACATTGGCCATTGTTACTGCTCTTGTCGGCGCCTCTCCCATTCCCGCAGCATCAGGAAGCAAGAACAGATTGGTTTGGACACTCTCAAGCAACAACAGACAAGCAGGCAGCAGATTACGCGCTGCTCAAGACGGGGAAGCCGCTAATGAAGAAGTTGGGCCACTAGGCATTCAAAGCAACCTTGAAGTGTTTGAAGATGGTAAAAACGAACCAAGTGCCAAGATCTGCTACCAGGACTGCGGAGATAACTATAGTGAGGCCGAAAGTGGCAGTGAAAACAACTCTGGTGAAGACTCCAACTACGAGAAGCCTGACAGCGCAGTTGGCGGAGGCAACGATGACTCGTACAGCGATGAAAACGACTCTGACAGTGATTCTGATAGCGACTCCGACGATGCCAATGACAACTACTCTGATGCTAAGGACGGAGGTTATTCCCCCAAAGGTTACAACGCTGCTGGGGCAGGCCGCAGTTCCTACAGCAGAGGCTATAAAGGTGCTAGTGTAGGTGGCAATTCATACAAGAATGCTGGTGATTCAGACAGTGATTCAAGCAGTGATTCAGATAGTGATGATGATAAACACTCTGGTTCCCAGGGTGCACGAAGCTATAGTGGCAAATCATACAATGCTGTTGGAGGAGAGGGCAACTCTCGTGGAATGGCCTACTACTCTGATGCAGGTGGCAATTCATACAAGAAGGGTGGAGATTCAAGCAGTGACTCTGATAGTGACGTTGACAAATACTCTGGTTCTAAGGGAGGGCGTGGTTATGGTGCCAAAGCTTATGAAGGTCTTGGTGCAGGAAGAAATTCTCGTGGCAAAGCCTACAAAGGTGCAGGTGTCAACTCATACAAGAAGGGAAGTGATTCAAGCAGTGACTCTGACAGTGATGCTGATGATTACTCTGCCTCTAAAGGAGGTAGTGCCTATACTCCCAAATCTTACAACACTGCTGAGGCAGGAGGTAGCTCCCGCAGAAAAGCATATAAGGGTTATGGCTCAGGCGGCAATTCATACAAGAAGGGCAGTGATTCAAGCAGCAATTCTGATATAAATGATGATAATTACTCTGATTCCAATGAAGCGCAAAGTTATAGCAGCAAACCATACAATGCTGTCGGGGGAGAAGGAAACTCACGTGGAATGGCCTACTACTTTGATGCAGGTGCAGGTGGGAATTCATACAAGAAGGATGGAGATACAAGCAGTGACTCCAGCAGTGACTCTGATAGTGACTCTGATGAAAAATATTCTGGCTCCAAGGGAGGTCGTGGTTATGCTCCTAAAGGCTACAATGGCGTTGGAGGAGTGGGCAACTCACATGGCAAGCCATACAACTCTGCAAGCGGTGGTTCATACAAGAAGGGAGATGAATCAGACAGTGACTCTGACAGTGGGTCTGACGCTGATGGAGATAACAGTTCTCAAAGCAAAGCATACCAATCTGCTTACAAATCTACCTACTAGGTCATACAGCATTTTTCAATTTTATTAGAGCGCATTAATAAAAATTTCACTCAAAACCTTTTTTATGATATCAATTTCACAAAAAACTGATCTTTTTTATTTGTTTTAAAGCTGACAATGACCTCTGATGAGAGATATTTTCATTTTTTTATTATCTATCCAATAACTTAAGTTCTTTGTATTTTTGTTTTTAATTAGGCACTACATATACTTTGCAACAACTTTTTTTGTGGCACAATTTTTGAGAAAGTAACAAAGATAGATATAGTGATATTATAATCCATGGAGGTAAACATAACAAGCAAATAAAAGAATTTATTTTATTGAAAATCACATATTTATTAGTATAAAGATTTTCTTGGATTTAAGTGTTTCATATTGAGTCCATGTATATACTGTGTCATTTCTAGGACAATTACATTAACTTATTCCTTCATCTTTGCTAAGCTAGTTACTCCATTGACACTTTATACTAAATCATCCAAATGAATCTCTGGGAAATATTTCACAGGATAAGGAGATTCAAACATATTGTAAGATCCCTAGAAGTATGAAGATATATAGCCTTGAGTGATTTCTTAAGCTCTTCTGGAACTTGGGCATGTCAAAACAGCAAGCTCAACCCGCCAGCAAGGTTCCAAGCAAGCAGGTTTGTAACCTGCAATCCAATTACCTGGCCACTTGAAGCCAGACTAAGGAGTCAACTTGAATTGCCAAATCCAACAACATGAACAAATGATGATCCCTTATGATGAATACCTTGTTTTGGCACTTGACTCATTAGCAGGATCAAGCCACCCCCTTCACCATCCAACTGTGTGATCAACACAATCATGTTCCTGTTATTCTTGATTCACAATGACTATATAATCACTATCTCTCAATAAAGATTATTATCTAGTTTCTAAAAAAATTTCCCCTTGTAACTCTGCTAAAACAGCACAGTTACAACATTGGTAGCACAGGTAGGTTCTCCATCCTACCTTATCTTCTAAAATCCCGCCTGTTGCCCGTACTTGCCGCAGCCAACAAATCCTTGACATAATTATGTCTGGCCTCCCGCTGGACTGGACCCCGTACACCCCTTGGTGCTGAGATACCTGATTGCTTTGTTCTGTACCAGAACATGGTGATACCACTCCCTGCGTTCAATGCCCTGTCAGCACAAGGTTTCTTTCAGGATCCCTCCTCTATTCTGCAACCAACCAACAAAAACACCATTCCCACCTACGTAGCCCAAAGACTGCAAAGCACTGCCTTGGAACCTTTCACCGGAGCCAACAACAACAATGCTGCCGCATGAATTCAGTCTGCCCAGAACAAACTGGCCCAGATAGAATGCCCACAGCAATTTTGGATTGCGGAAATCTCCATCCGACTAACCCATGACGCTGGCACCTGGTGTGACAAGTGGCACAAGGAACACGCCAACAAAAACTGGGATCCCTTCAAGAAAGACTTCTTGAAAAGTTTTGTGCTTAAGGACACAGCGCTCATGATCATACACCAAGTAAAGAACCTAACCCCAGACAGGCACTGTGAAGGAGCTCACCTGCGCCTAAAGGAACTCCAACTTTGTGCACCCTCTGACATGGCCTTTGACACCTCAGCTACACACCTCATGTACTATGATGCCCTTAAGTTGCATGTAATGAGACACATGAACCTGACCAAGTGACCAACCTACAAAGCCTGTACTACAAGGCAGAAAAGGCAGAACAAATATCCAACGCCCTCCATAAGGCACAAACTGGAAAACAAGAGAGACCCAAGGATTCTCACATAGGCAGGCGCTCCACTTGGCCACCCTCTGGAAGCAACGGGAATAACACCAACCATAAACCCACAAGCTCAAACAGACATGGGAATGGAAACAATGGACAGCCAAACCGTACTCATTTTCATATCACTGCCACACAAGGCAATCAATATGAGGGAAAAGCCCAGGGAGAGCATTAAGCAAGCCAAGCGCTCCCCACACAACTCCCAACTTTCCCAATGATGAGTACCGGCCCAAGGACGTGGACCAATTTCCAATGATCCAAGTATCCTCACAGGACCTGGTAATGTACACCATTGCCAGACATCCCAATAAACTGATGTCCTATTGTTTCCGTTTTTGCAGTTACACAGGCTTGGCACTCCTGGACTCGGGTGTGAATTGAACCCTAGTCAACAGCAGCTTTATAGATAAGTTCAAGCTAGCCACTAATCCTTTGTGGATTAAAAACGTGGTCCTGGCTGATGAACATCACATTGCCATGACAAGGGAAACTGCCCCCTTCTCTGTTATGCTCAAGAACCTCTACTCCACCATCCAAGGTCCCATCATCAACTTTCCTAAGTTTGACATTGTACTGGGACTAGACTGGTTACAAAAAACAACCTTCACGTGGACTGGGAAACCTCAGTATTGACCATCAAGCGTGAAGGGGTCAACCACCAGATCTACCCTGACTCTGTGGACCAACTGCTACACAACCACGTCTTTGTGCATATCACAGAGACCCAAGACAAAAAGGAAGACTTGAAGTCAATCAACTGGGACTCCTGCCAGTACAAGATCATACACTTCAAAGACCACCAGGACACCTCCACGCCTCAGGACCGCAACATTGTGGCCCAACACCTAGAAATCTTTAAGGAAGCGTTACCTGGGCTGCCCCCTGAGAAGCATATTCAGCACTCTATCCAACTCAAGGGGGCTTTACCCAAGGCGCGCCCTATCTACAGGCTGACCCCAAATGAAGACAACGCCTTAGTTGCCTACCTCAAGGAGGCATTAGAAAAAGGACTTATCCATCCCTCACAATCCCCCTTTGGGGCCGCTGTATTCTTTGTGGCCAAGAAAGATGGTACCCTGTGTCTAGTCACAGACTACCAAGCCCTAAACAAAGTTACCATCAAGAATTGTTACCCAATACCACTTATTGACAACCTCTTTGACGCCTTGGGTGGAGCCACAGTCTTCTCCAAGATTGATCTGACTGCAGGCTACAACCAAATTTGTATTAAGGAGGAAGACATCCCTAAAACAGCCTTCCACACTAAATACAACTCATAAAAGCGTGTGGTACTCAACTTTGGTATGACAAACACCCCCTCAACCTTCATAACCTTCATTAATGAGGTGTTTGCCCAGCACATAGGCAAACATGCCTTAGTCTACCTATACAACATCATTGTCTATAGTCCCTTGGTAGAGCAGCACCACAAAGACTTGGAGGCAGTCTTTGCTACCCTGGCACAACACAAAATGTTGGCCAAACCCTCCAAGTGCTGGTTCTTCCGTGAGCAATTACCCTTTTTGGGACACATAGTCTCAAAAGACAGCATCAACCTGACAGTCAAAAGATACAGGCCATCTGCAAGATGCCGCCACCCAAGGATAAGTTGGAATTACACACCCTCTTGGGGATGGTGACCTATGTACGCCGCTTCATACCTGACTGTGACATTTTGACTGCCCCCTTATCTGCCATAACTGGCGCCAAATCCAAGTTTGTGTGGACCCCCAACATGACCTCTGTTTTAGATGCTCAAGGAGAAGCTCACAATGGCTCCTATCCTGCAATACCCCAAACATGAAGGGGAATATCAAATGGAAACCAACGCCTCAGATGCATTCTTTGGGGACTACTACAAATCAAAAATAATGATGATGACTTCCTGCCTGTAGCTTATGAATCACAAAAGTTGACAGATGACAAGTGTCAATACCCTATCCACAACAAAGAACTGTTGGCCATTGTACACTGCCTAGTCAAATGGTGTTGTTATCTAGAACAACAGGAAGAATTAACGGCATTAACCAACCACAAGTTGCTCATATATTGAAAAACTCAAGCAAATCTATCTTGCCGTCAAGCCTGCTGGATGGAGCTCTTGGAGAGATTCAACATGCTCATACAGTACAAACCTGGTCCCAATCTTGCCATGACAGACGCCCTCACACACCTATATGTCTGTGAAACAAGAGGTGAAATGGGCTTGGCCCAGACTGACCTCTCTTGGTACTACAAACAAAGGACAAGGGCTTCCCCCCTGGTACAACCGACATAACAAAGGAAACAGTTATCAAAAACAAACACCTATTTGCTGACGTGTACGGGACCCTGCACAGAAAAATGTCTGACAGTACTACCATTCCTTATATTCCCATGCACCAGCAAGTAGACACCATCCTACGGTATCACAGAGACCTTGGACACATAAGAGTCAAAACCTATATGAGTTCCTTAAGCACAAGACCTGGTGGCCAACCCTATATTGTGACGTTCAGGAAGTCCTAGACCAATGTGAGTCAATACTACCCATCTGCACACAACTACCCTTCAAGGTGTGGGCCCTCAACATTGTTGGCCCCATGACAGGAAAGCACAACAACAAAAAATACATCATCACCACAATAGACTTTGCTACACAATGGCCAGTAACCCAAGCAGTAAAGGCGCACACTAGCAATGATGTACAACAATTCATTGGAAAAGAGATAATCAGCAAGTTTGAAAAGCCAGAACTCCTGATAAATGACAGAGGGAAAGAATTGACCTCCAAAAACACCAATGTATACCTCACTAAAAATGGGGTCAAACATACCGTGACAACCCCATACCACCCACAGGCCAATGGACGTGTAGAGCGGCTTAATGGCAGCCTTGTGCAAGCCTTAGACAAGCTCACCACCAGGAGACCTGAAGAATGGTATAAGCAGCTATTGACTGCATTACTTGTGTGCCAAACCCAAGTGAACAGATCCACCGGAAAAAGCCCTTTTGAGTTGGTATACGGCACACAGCCAAATATCATTCAAGCATTAACAGGACCCAAACTGAAAATCCCAAGTAAAGTCCCCCCACGCTCAGATCCTCAATTTATAGAGGCCTACAGCAAGCAAACAGAAAAGGGAAATGAACAACTGCAAAAAACCTTTGTCCCCATCCAGGATAGACATGAAGTTGGGGACAAAGGTTGGGTCATGAACGCTGATAAAAGCAAACTACAACCCAAGAAAGTAGGCCCAGTGATCATTCTAAAGGTAAACAACAATAACACTTACCTTGTGCAAGGGCTTGGGAAGCGTAAGCAAGACAAGACCTTATACCACAATTGCCTACGACCCTGCAAGGCAAGACAGAAACAACAAGAAACCACCCTACCTGCCACCAAACAACAATTAGTACAATACAGAGCCCTGGCTCCTGACAACCTCCCTGACAACCTACACCCAGAGGAGGCCAACCTTCAGTTGGGGGGGTGTCAAAACAGCAGGCTCAACCTGCCAGCAAGGTTTCAAGCAAGCAGGTTTGTGACCCACAATCCAATTACCCGGCCACTTGAAGCCAGACTAGGAAGTCAACTCAAATTTCCAAATCCAACAACATGAACAAATGATGATCCCTTATGGTGGATACCTTGTGTTGGTGCTTGACTCATTAACAGGATCAAGCCACCCCCTCTTCCATTCAGCTGTGTGATCACCAATCATGTTCCTGCTATCCATTGATTCACAATAGCTATATAATCACTATCTCTCAATGAAGATTATTATCTAGCTTCTAAATATTTTTCCCCTTGTAACTCTGCTAAAACAGCACAGTTACAACACTATTTTGACCCAATTATACCATTTTTAGCTTTTCTTTTCTTAAAGTGTTACACTCCTAGTTCTTCTTAATTGGTGAAATCTTATTAGTGAGTAATCTGTTGCTCTCCTTTGCTTTGGTTGAAATAGTTTTATTCACAAACACTAGTTGATATAAGCTCTTAAATGTATTGCTGTATATTATGGGTACCAGAATGTTAATATAGTAGCAATAATGTTGATCAGAGTTCTGGGTAGCTTACAGCTATTTTTTGTGATTATTCCAACAATAAGTTAAATATCTTGCTCACTGATTTTTTTGAAAGCTATATGAACTGTTGGTATTGCACTAGGTACCGTTTTTAGAGGGAGGGTATATTCCCTTATTGAATTTTCTACAACCAATTTTTAGACAGGTTTGATAAAACTATACGTTTCATTGAAGTAATTTTATCTTTACAAGGATAAAAACCAAAAAAATAGCAAATTGGCTCATTATTTTTGGAATTATTACTTCAACTCTCTAATTTTTGTATTGACATTTAAATAGCTTTAAAAAGCCAGATTTCTATAAAGAAATCTCTTGAAAAAATGAAAAATTATTAAATGTTTAGATCAGAGTTTTTAATAAGAAACAAAGTTCATTTAAACTTTATTAATTTTTAAAGCCAAGAAATTACGTCCAAAGAAATTTATAGATGGATGAAATTCACCAAAACTCCTTTTAGAGAAATTAATATAGGGAGTATATCCATGTAATGCTCTTTATGAGTAATACTAGTTATGATATTGGGCAAGCTTTATTATTATTTTTGACAAGGGAGGCTTGGTGAGCTACACCATCTCAAAAATGGCATCTCAATTTACACCATCTGGATTTATGCTATGTCAAAATATGCCATCTCAAAAGTAGTAGTAAATACATCATTTCAGTTTACACCATTACTGATAGAAAACCAGCATCTCAAAAATAAGCTTTTTATAGCAAAAAAATATATAACCATTTTAAAATCACTTTAAAATATTCTATCCTTAAAAGAGCCTTAGAACTTTAAATCTACAATAAGTATGAAGGGTCAATTAGTAGCAACAAGGTTGCATAAAGCCCCAAAGTCAAACTACATTCAAAAACAGCTATTTTCAACTAGAATAACTTTGAACTATACTTTAAAAGATTCATATAATATTACCAAATCCTAAATAAAAGTCTAAAAGCAATAAAAACTGAAATAAAATAAGAGAGGAGATCGGGAAGTATTTATTGCAAAAAGGCTAAGACATTAGTTGAAAGAGCAACATAGATAGCTTGGAGATTTTCAATCTTTCTATCCTTAGTATAGTAGGCAAGGACCACCTTGCAGGTCTCAGTGTACTTTTTTAATGCCTTTGTTTGTTTGGGGGGGTTCATCCTTATTCTTGATGCCAGTCTTGATCAGGTGGGTAGAGATAACCTGCTAGATCTTGAGATAAATTATGATCTTATTAAACTTGGGCTAATTAACCCTGACCCCAATTGTGAATTGGCTATGCCACCCTTCAGGGGAAGAGGCTTCTTGATAAGGCCTTCTTTTACCTGCTTGAAGAAGTTCCTGTTGCAACTGAACTATTAATAGTTCAGTATTTAGATTAAGGAAGACAAAAGTCCAATATATAGGACAATAATAGGAATAGGATGTAGTTTATTAATAAATAGCATAGTTAATATACTATATTGAGAAGCCACAATTCTACCAGGGGTGGCAAGGTGGCAGGTTCAGCATGAGGTTTGGGTTGGGAATAAATTGAGCAATGGATCAGTGTATCAATTTGAAGGTGCTCCTAATTAGAAGATAGTGCCCGCAATTTGGCATTGTGTTCAGATTGGCACATACAGTTATTCATGTCATGGGGCAACTCATCAAGTGTGCCCTGTGTATCGTGAGGTACGTTAGCGGACAAGAATAGAATCCCGGTTGCAACATAATTCTACAGAAAAATTACTCATACCTTGCAAGAATCAGTGCTTACAAAAACTAATTCATATTAAGTAGCAAGAAAAAGGCCCTAAAACTATTATTAAAAACCTTACTTTAATACTGTGATTCTTATGGTTTTTAAGGCAGCAGGCTATTTATATCATAAAATTTATTTATCAAATTCTTGACAATGAATCTAAAGTCAATCATTTATTATTTGGTGGAGCACCTGGGCAAGATTGGAGAGCACAAATGCTCTGTTGAGTATCGGTTAAGAGCAACTACCACTAAAATAATGGATCAAAAAGAAATATTAAATAAAATAAAATTTTAAATTAATGTTGTTACAAAGGGCAACTTGTGCTAAACACTTTGAAAGAATACATTCATGATTTAACCAGGACCCTCGGTGGTATTAGGTCATTTACAGTTCATATGTAAATCTGTAACCACCATAGTTTATGCTTTGTGGGCTGTTGGCTTTACTGAGTTGACACGGTTGCAAAGACAAGTGGAGTTGGAATAGGATACGAACTAGTTAACTAATAGTTATAAAAAAGTATTTTAACCCAACCAGGTTAAAATGTAAGATAAAAATAATCATAATAATTTATCATTTTAAAGTATTTTTTAATGAGCTAGTGTATAAATTAGATATTTATATTCTGAAATCAAGCTAGACTAAAAGCTCAATATGTTGATACGTCGGTTCGGCTAACTTGTAAATTATTTCATATGGCTATTTTGAAACTTAAAGCAAAATATAACAGCTGAAGGAAGAAATGTCGTTAGCCGGAAAGTAAATGAAACTAGGGATTTAACTATAAGCAGATTTCGTTGGAATTTCCCGAAGTAAAAAGAAAGTAAGTTGATTTCGGGTAGCGTATCTCATCCGAAATCAAAGCTAAACTGAAGCATCTGTTCATAGCGATCAGCTTAAAGTTGCGGAATGTCAATAGAAAAAAAGAGTATAAAATGAGATAAAATGTTTGATAGAAAGTATTATTCATTAAATCATCAATCATAAACATGCAATTCATCACATTGGCCATTGTTACTGCTCTTGTCGGCGCCTCTCCCATTCCCGCAGCATCAGGAAACAAGAACAGACTGGTTTGGACACTCTCAAGCAACAACAGACAAGCAGGCAGCAGATTACGCGCTGCTCAAGACGGGGAAGCCGCTAATGAAGAAGTTGGGCCACTAGGCATTCAAAGCAACCTTGAAGTGTTTGAAGATGGTAAAAACGAACCAAGTGCCAAGATCTGCTACCAGGACTGCGGAGATAACTATAGTGAGGCCGAAAGTGGCAGTGAAAACAACTCTGGTGAAGACTCCAACTACGAGAAGCCTGACAGCGCAGTTGGCGGAGGCAACGATGACTCGTACAGCGATGAAAACGACTCTGACAGTGATTCTGATAGCGACTCCGACGATGCCAATGACAACTACTCTGATGCTAAGGACGGAGGTTATTCCCCCAAAGGTTACAACGCTGCTGGGGCAGGCCGCAGTTCCTACAGCAGAGGCTATAAAGGTGCTAGTGTAGGTGGCAATTCATACAAGAATGCTGGTGATTCAGACAGTGATTCAAGCAGTGATTCAGATAGTGATGATGATAAACACTCTGGTTCCCAGGGTGCACGAAGCTATAGTGGCAAATCATACAATGCTGTTGGAGGAGAGGGCAACTCTCGTGGAATGGCCTACTACTCTGATGCAGGTGGCAATTCATACAAGAAGGGTGGAGATTCAAGCAGTGACTCTGATAGTGACGTTGACAAATACTCTGGTTCTAAGGGGAGGGCGTGGTTATGGTGCCAAAGCTTATGAAGGTCTTGGTGCAGGAAGAAATTCTCGTGGCAAAGCCTACAAAGGTGCAGGTGGCAACTCATACAAGAAGGGAAGTGATTCAAGCAGTGACTCTGACAGTGATGCTGATGATTACTCTGCCTCTAAAGGAGGTAGTGCATATACTCCCAAATCTTACAACACTGCTGGGGCAGGAGGTAGCTCCCGCAGAAAAGCATATAAGGGTTATGGCTCAGGTGGCAATTCATACAAGAAGGGCAGTGATTCAAGCAGCAATTCTGATATAAATGATGATAATTACTCTGGTTCCAATGGAGCGCAAAGTTATAGCAGCAAACCATACAATGCTGTTGGGGGAGGAGGAAACTCACGTGGAATGGCCTACTACTTTGATGCAGGTGCAGGTGGGAATTCATACAAGAAGGATGGAGATACAAGCAGTGACTCCAGCAGTGACTCTGATAGTGACTCTGATGAAAAATATTCTGGCTCCAAGGGAGGTCGTGGTTATGCTCCTAAAGGCTACAATGGCGTTAGAGGAGAGGGCAACTCACATGACAAGCCATACAAATCTTCTGGTGGTGCATCATACAAGAAAGCCAGTGACTCAGGTAGCAACAGTGACTCTGTAAATGGAGATAATGATTCTCAAAGCAAAGCATACCAATCTTCCAAAAAATATGTCTACTAAATCGTTCATTCAAATCATTAAACCTTTACAGCTCACCAATAAATTTTACAAGTCTTCTAAATTATCGACAATAATGAATTAATTTAGACAAGGCTTTATTTCTTGTTTTCCTGCATCATCTTTAGCCAATTTTTTCTTGATTCCATTCTGTTTTTTGGCTCTGGATTGGTTGATTAAACTCAGAATTTAAATTCCTGTCTGATTTTTCAACTTAACAAACTTAAAGGCTTTCATAACAATATCATAAAGTAAGATTACCAGTGAAATAGGCCACCTCAAAACACCATTGCATATGTTATAAAAAAGGTCCTGATTTTCTAAATTAAAATTTTAAACTTAAAATCTATCAAATAGTTAATTTTTGAATGGTGGTTTCTAATAGAGCATCTCAAAATGCTCATCACAAAAACAGCACTACAAATTAAATAAAAAGGGTTTTAGCCAAACAATGTTTCTTAGTATAAAATAACTTAATAAATGCTCTAAATACACCATCATAAAAGATGTTAACTAGAATGAGAACTTTAAAATCCTTAATAATGTAACTTTTGGAGATAAATCTGAGTCTTTCCCTTAATATCAGGGAATAAAGTATTGGTATAATTTGAGAATCCACTTATAAATCAACCCAAACTAATGCTTAACTGATATTATTATCACTCTATATCTCAGCAATTTAAAAAACCACTTTTACCATCATGTTTTTATTCCTTATCTTTGATGGCCCTTTAAAAGGGTAGAGTGGTCACTAAGAGATTTATAATGGTTTTATATACTAAAGGGAACAGCCAGCATTCAAACTGTCTACATGCATCATCCTCCATGTCAACAATCTCAAATTTTATTTTGGCTTTATCTTTTACAATTTCACTTAAAACTTGAAAATTGAAATCAAGTTTAACCTTTGTCATTAGGAATAATTATTTAAGGTGAAAAGATCAATAAATATGTAATAAAAACACAAAAATATTTTTTTGGATTGATAACACGGAGGATGTTACATGTAGACAGTTTAAATGCTAACTGTTGCCATACTAAAGGGGGTCTTCAAACTATTGGAATACATTATATCAAATTTCACTGGGCTTCCAGGCATTCAATTGAAGTGGTATCACATTGGGTCTGTTATTAATAATCTTTTTTGTATGTTTTAATAGTACGCTATCTAGAACACCTGATATCCAATCAGATATCTTCCCTTTTTTTAAAGATGGGAACTTTATTGTCAACAATAAAATATTTAAGAAATTTATTGAAAAATAGTGTGCAAATGCAAAAAGCCCTGCTCTAAACATCTGGAAAGTTTTTAGCCTAGGTTTTAAAAGTTAGTTTTGGAGAGATATAATATTCACACTATTGTCAATTTTTTGATAGCTCCATAGTAAGATATAAAATTGAAATAATAATATGCAAAAACATTAAATTTTTGCCACATAGAATCTAGAAACTGACATCTTAAAAACAACATCTAGAAATGCAGATGCATCTAAAGAATATTTTTTGCATATTTTTCTTATAGTGTTCCATCATCTTTGATTACTCCCTCTCGGGGAATTAACTTCCCAAGTAGATCACCAAATGGGTCACTGACTAACCAGTAAATTGGTGGCACTACTATCAGTCAATCATCTATTATAGGGATCAAAAAATCCAGATCCTAAATGGAACACAACTTGACTAAGCCTCGTAACTTAAGAGGAGCATTGCTCAGATAAGCCCCATAACCTCCATGACGTACATGGACAATATGTGGCTTTCCTTGATCCTATATATTACCCTATATTCATATCCAATAAAGTATCATTTCACTTCTTAATCTTCCCCTTTATCTCATTTATTATACTTCCCAGAAGTATATACACAACAGTGGTAGCATAGGTAGATTATTCATATCTACCCAACTCAAAGGAAAAATTCCTCCTAAGAAAAAGACCCAAGCAATGGTACTCCCTAATGGCTGGAGAGACTACAAAGAAGGACATGACGTTCCCACAGGCTTTTTTATCTACAACAACATCCTTGTACCCGTTGAACAATACAACACTCTTAAAGCCCGCAGATTTTTACTCACAGCACCAACCACGTCAGAACCACAGCAGCCTGAAATACCCAACATTTTATTCCAACGCATATGTACAGCAGAAATTGGGGCTTTTTCAGGACTACACTGGGAAAATTCCTCCCTCTGGATTAACAGTACACAAAGCAAATTTGAACAAGTGGACTACCCCCGCAGACTCTGGGTCAGTGAGATTGACCTTTGCATCACAGGAACCACATCACGTTTTGAAGCAAGTGGGTAGCCCAACACCCCAACCAGAAGTAAAACTGGGAGGTGTTCAAACTGCATTCCTCAAAAAGTTTTCCCTGAAGGGCTCTGACGTTGTAATCATGATCAAACTCAGAACGTTCAAAATGACAGGAACAATCAAGGAGTACATTGCTACATATGAAGACCTACATGACCATGCTCCCAACACCATCAACTTTGATGAACCTAGACCATGGTTGGACTTCTACAATGGCCTCCCCACGCACATTAGACGTCAGTTTGACATGACCTGCTGCAAGAACCTTGAAGATGTATTCTTGGAAGGGAAAAGCGCAGCTCAAAAGTCTGACAACCTACATGCAACAAACAAGTGCAAGGAGATAATAAAGCCAAGAAAGATCCTCAACCAAACAAATAAAAGAATTGAGCCAACAACACCCATCCTCAAAATGGGAATTGTACTGCCCAAGCCAACCAGGCAAGCACCAAAGATACCAACAGGAGGTAAAAGCTCATGGGAGTGCTTAGGCAAGCTGTCCTCCCCCAACTCACAAGACTCATACAGGGACCAGGACGTGGACTCAATCACCATGATCCAAGTACCCTCCAGAAACCCTCTACTGTTTGCCACCCAGATTGAAAATAAACTCCTCACTTATCCTTTCTGTTTTTGCAGATACCAGGGCACCACACTATTCACACTAGAGCAAAACAGTCTCTTGACAACAAGAAATTTCACAACCTCATGAAACTACCTACAGGCTGCAGAAATATCAAGAGGTTCATCATGGCAGACAACAGAAGTAAATCAGTCACTCAAGAGGCAAAACCTTTGCACGCTCAAATTAGAGACGTGCAAACCATGCTCAGTGGCCATATCATACCAATCCCCAAGTCTGATGTTATACTTGGCCTGGATTGGATGAGAAAGACCCAACCTCATATTGACTGGGATAGTGCTACCCTCACCATACAACGAGGAGAGGTGCATCACCATGCTTACCCAACTCACCTCAACACACTCATGAGAGATCATATGTTTGTGAAAATTATAGAGACAGAAGAGGAAACTGACCCTAGCAAATCAATTGGAGTATCTGCATATATGAGTTTATCCACTTTAAAAATACAGACTCAACGTGAAAAAGACCACATCCAAGACAAGCTAGTTAACAAGTTCCCCGCTGTCTTCCAAGAAACACTGCCAGGATTACCTCCTGACCGCGGCATACAACACAAAATTGATCTCAAAGAAAGTGTACCTAAGGCACAACCTATCTACTGCCTCACACCACAAGAGATAACACCCTAAAAGCTTATCTTGATGAAGCCCTTGAGAAAAGACTCATACAAATATCAAAGTTGCCTTTTGGTGCTGCTGTCTTCTTTGTAGCAAAATAGGTGGAGGACTCCGCCTAGTCACAGACTACAGAGCGCTCAACAAAGTCACAATTAAGAACAGCTATCCTCTGCCCCTGATTGATAACCTTTTTGACACCTTGGGGGGTCCCAATTATTTACAAAGATTGATCTGACAGCAGGCTATCACCAAATTTGAGTAAAGCCTTGAGATATCCCAAAGACTGCTTTTAGAACTAAATACAGATCCTTTGAATGTGCCACCATCAATTTTGGGATGACTAATGCCCCCAGAAACTTTGTGATCTTCATGAACAAGGTCTTAAAAGAAAACAACAGAAAACAAGCAATTATCTACCTGGACAACATCATCATCTATAGCCCAAACTTGAAACAACACTGGGAAGACATCTGCCTGGTCCTCTGCACCCTTGAAGAAAATCAACTAGTTGCAAAACCATCAAAGTGCAAATTATTTTCAGCTGAACTTCCATTCCTTGGTCACATTATCAGCAAGGACAGAATCAAACCAGACTCAGAAAAGATACATGCCATAACTGAAATGCTAGCCCCAAGAAATAAGAGTGAGCTCTGCACATTCCTTGGAAAAGTAGCCTATTTAAGAAAGTTCATCCCTGACTGGGGTGCCCTAACAGCCCCCTGTCTGACATTACGGGCAAAACAACCAAATTTGTCTGGATGCCCCTACAAGACCAACACTTCTGTCAACTAAAAGTGTGTATGGTTACTGCCCCTATCCTCCAGTATCTGAATTGCAAGGGAGTTTATGAATTAGAAAC
>QTSX02007506.1:0-29008 GCA_014839935.2 Entomophthora muscae | reverse complement strand
CCTACATTCTCTGACCTTGAAGGTCTCAAAACAGAGGAAAAAGAAAGAAGAGGAAAATAGGATGGGGAACAGGCTTAAGTGCCCCTGTATCCCCCAAACTGACAAGAAGTTATTACTCAAGGCCCAAACTTTGCTGCTCACATCCCACGTGTCCCACAATCCTCCATTTTTATGAATGTAAAAATTAAAGATTATTCACAACTTCTTATCTACCCATGCACTTATAAATCTTGTACAAATAAAATTTTATTCAACTCTGGTGCACAACACACCATGGTTAGCAAACCATTTGTAAACAAATTCAAGATACCAGTTGTCAAATCCAACTTCAAATATACCAGAATGGCAGACAAATCTAAGGTTCTACTTGAAGGCAAAACAACTCCCTTCAGAATTGACCTCCAAGGCATCCAAACGTCCATCAAAGGACTTTTCATGAACAATATAAACTAAGACATTGTAGCAGGCATGGACTGGTTCACCCAAGTGAACCCCAGTGTATGTAGGAAAACAAAGACCATGACCATCAAACACAACGGAGTCAATTTCAACATTCTCAAAGAACCTAACAATTCATCCTAAGAGACAAAGTATTCTTCCAGGTCATAAACCAAGACAACTCAGAACATCTAACTAAAGATAGTACCCTCTTCATAATGAGTTACACCAAATTCAATAACATACAAATAACTAAAATCCAATGCCCAGAACTTGCAGCACTCCTAAATGAATACACTAATGTATTTAAGGAAGAGCTCACAGAGCTACCCCTAAAATGGGAGGTCAAAAACAGCATTGATCTATGCAAGGCCATGCTCAAACCTGCATCCCTTTACATACTCTCCCCCATTGAGACACAAAACCTATAAACCCATATTGAGGATAACCTAGCTAAAGGATTCATTTGCCCGTCTGAATCCCCGTGGGGAGCAGCAGTTTTCTTTGTAAAGAAAAAGAAGGATCTCTTTGCTTAGTTACTGACTACAGAGCTCTCAATGCAAGCACAGTAAAGAATAAATATCCCCTCTCACTTATAGAGGGTCTGTTTGCAAGACTCTCCTGAGCCAATTTTTTTCCAAAATTGACCTCACCTCAGGTTACAACCAAGTTAAAATAAAGAAAGACACATGCCAAAACTGTATTCTGTGAATGTAATTTGGATCTTTGAAATGTAGTGCAATGAACTTTGGGATTACACCTTTCTTGCATGTGTTAGCTTCACATTTTAGAATATAAGCATTAATAGCAATCAAAGCATAATATTCAAGTTTACTGTAGGCTTTTATTATAGGTAAGAAAGGTATGCCAACCAACAACTCCATATCCTGGGCCAAGGTGATCCAGGGCCAGAAACGCCCTGTCAAGGGCCAACTGGTAGAGTCCTTACAAGAACCATCAAGAAGGGACTTTTTGTTCCATCAGAAGGAGTTGAAGCTTCAGGCCCTGAACACTGGTTCCAAGACATTACCAGAGCCCTCCCCAAGTCCCCTTTGCTCCATGGGATCAGGGTTAACTTCGTAGGCAACCCCAACTCAGTTCCAGGAGGCAGCAAAAAGCTTTTGCTACAGCATACCCCAAGGCCGGGCTACCACCAAAGCCCAACAAGGACTTCTTGATCTTGGCTTATTTTTAAAGAGAATGCTAATCAGGCATCTGGGAGGAAATCTTCTACTTGAGATCACTGATACCAAGGATAAGAAAACCCAGAAATCCTACCACCACCTGCACCCAGTTCAACAAGATACCACCCTCTTTCTGTTCCCTGAGACCTTGTCCATTAGACATGCCCAGAGAGGAGGTAAAATCCCAGCTAAAGGAAGGAAGGCCATATGGAGAAATAGCAGTTTAAACTGCTCAAAAATCTTTAGATGGGCCCCACACCTGGCCACACCAAAAGCCAGCCCATGATCAAACCCTTTACAAATGACAGCTTGAAATCCATTTCCTGATTACGCAACCATTCTTATGAAGGTGACACCCTTAGTAGCGAGTTCATGTATTCCCCAAGCAAACTCTGCCCATCTGTGTTCTATTCTCAGCTCTTGGCCACAGAGAGGCTCTCTGTCCTACAACCATTGAAGGAGTCTAGGACGAGAACAAAACACCCCCATGGAGCACCAGAATAAAGAACCATACTGGTGCTTAATCCAATGCTCTTGTATCTCTGTCCTGGGCACCTGTGGTTGAGTATGGAGTGATACCAATCACATTCTGCCAGAAAAAGCCCATTTAAAGGCTCAGAATTTGTCTCAGCTTCAACCAATCAAGGAAAAAGAATCTGCCCAAGTTGAAGCACCTCTAACTCACAAATGCCTGCCGAGAGACCTAGGTATTCCATGAAAATATGGTTGATGAACCAATGGAAATTCCAGAACTGGTGGTGTAGGAATTAATGACCAACTTGGCCAAAGTTTTATTGGATAATCACCTACAATGTAGTGGCCCAAGAGAATTTGCATTATAGGCTCAAACTCAGTATACACCCCATCAGAAGCAGGCACCTTCTGCACATGATAATGATAGACCAAGACGCAAGGTCCATATCAAACTTGTTGCAGTAACTAAGCCATCTCCCTACACATAGGGATTCCAAACAGTCCAGGGCACCCAAGAAAGCCAAGATGCAGCAGCTAATGACAGCAGTGGTCCTACTTCTGGTGGGGTCAATAATGTATAGTGGCTGATGACCCTACCAATGGGACAAACTCTTCCTCAGGATTTCCAGACCTAGTCCCAGGCATGAATAGGACTTTCCTGCAACCTCAAAGCAGTACCAACTGGCTCAGATGTGCTAATAACTGCTTGAGCAAGGCCAATTTATGGCATTGACTCTCCCAGATATAATTGGACCATAAGAAGCTGCATCTGGATTAGTAGAGCTCACCACAGCAGCAGTAAAGAATGGAAGTAAATTGGTAATAAAAACCCAGGCCAAAGGAACATATTTTTTGGTTTAACACAGCCCAAAATTAAACCTTATTTGCTCTCATTGAACAACACATTCCACCTTCAGACCCTTTATACATTTACCACAAAGCGCCACAAAATCCATGGCGGTCAACAATTTAAAAATGTGGCCCAACAGATAACACAAAAATGGAAAGCCACATTCTCAGCTAATTGGTACTCACATATGATCTACCAGTTGCACTGAGGCACAGCCTAGCAATTCTACACCCTAACTCAGCCACAAACATAATAGGTCATCCTTTAACAGGCACAGACCCTCCAACAAAACAATCCAGGCAGACAGCCCAAGGTTAATGACCTAGATTAATTTGGATCAGTTATTAGCCCTTTGATCTACCACTCCACAACGCACCAGACCCTAGAGATTACATCCCATCCGTTGGGGCGCTAACCCTAGGCATTGGCCCTAAAACCATAGCTGCACACAGATTTAGCCGCACAAAAAGTGTATCAGGCTGTTCAACAAAAACGCGGGCAGCCGGCCCAAAGTAATTTCTGCCTGGATTATCCTGGATCAGCACTTTCAATTGGACTTTCTACCAAGTTTCAACTCACTTTTTTATCATTAGGGCCCAAAAAAGGGGCTCTAACACAAAATCTTGACCCTCCCAAACCACACGCACACCACTGGACACACATACAGAATGGAATCAAGCAACAAAAATTGTGGGCCAAAGGCCCAAACATCTGCTGGCCTGGTATTTTGGGATCAATAACAATTTGTTCTGAATTTGACAACACCCACTATCAAAAAATTCCTGAAAGTTATATTACCCCTAAAGTGGGATATATAGCTCTTACACACTCCTCCCCCCTCAAAACCTCCCCCACCCCAAGGTTTCCACCCTGCCCTGCAGGTTTCCTTGCCCCCCTCCCCTTTTTAGTTTTGTATGAGACTTTTGATCATTCCTTTTATGGCCCTATGGGCTTGTTGTACCAGACAGAAATGTCTGGGCAACTTGAATAAATGAACTTTGGGATGACCAATGTTCCTGCAACGTTTGTCACTATGATGAACCAAGCACTAAATGATCTCTCAAATACATTATGCTACCTTGACAATATCATCATAGTCTCAAAAACCAAAGAGAAACACCTCACGCATGTCTGCAAGACACTTGATTGACTCACAAAGCGCAAACTCTATGCAAAGCCTAGTAAGTGCCAATTTATGGAAAAGGAACTTTTTTCTTGGGCCACATTGTCTCTGACAGTGGCATCAAAGCAGATCCAGACAAAATAAAAGCCATAAATAACATGCAACACCCCACCTCTGTTAAACAAGTTAGATGCTTTTGGAATAGTAGCTTACCTGAGGAAATACATCAAAGACTGCAGAAAACTAACTGCACCAATCAATGACCTAACCATTGGTAATGCCAAAAAGAAATTCATCTGGACACCTAAATGTGACAATAATTTCCAACTATTAAAAAAGCTTTGATCAAAGCACCAATCTTGCAATAACCTAATAACAACAGGTGCTACAAGCTTGAGCCGAATGCCAGCAACACCGCCATTGGCGCAGTCCTACGCATCTGCCAGTCAGGGCAGCAAGAATTCCTGCCAGTATGTTACAAAAGAGAAAACTAACCAACACTGAGCAGAGGTACCCAATAAACGATAAGGAATTGCTAGCAATATATCACACATGCAAAAAATGGAGATGTTATCTAGAAGGACATTTAAACGTCCGAGTACTAACTGACCATAAATCCTTAATCTATTTTAAAACTCAGAACACACTTGCACAGCAACAAGCCAAATGGATGTCCCTGATAGAGCAGCTCAATTTGGACATCTAATACAAAAAAGGGCAGAGCTGGTCACAGCTGATGCCTCTCTAGACTATGTCAGCCTATAGAGAATCATCTTGACCACCTGGACCCTGACTGGCCAAACATATATAACACTGAGTACAAGACAAAAGGGAAAGACCCCTCCACACATCAACTAACCCATGATACATTAGTAAGGAATGAAAAAATTTCCATGTACCAAATGGCACAGTTTACCACATCATTAAAGATAAACATTTTCCCTACATCCCATTTTTACAAAGATTTGACACTATACTAAGACATCACTGCCTACTAGGATATACAAAGGCTAAAAAACCTATACCTCACTCTAAAAGAGATAGTATGGTGGCCCAATCTTAAACAAGACATAGTTGACCTTTTTAAAAAGTGCACAGTGTGTGAGAAATATTCCAGCACCAAGGCTCCACAACCAACAGTTAATCCAGTACCAGACCCTGAACCATTCAAGGTTTGGGGGCTGGACGTGGTGGGACCCTTCCAAAAAGCAAAAAACTAAACAACACTTTCTAATTGTAGCCATTGACTTTGATACATGCTGGCCAATAAAATGGGCAACACAGAACCACAAAGCAGAAACAATAAATTGCTTCATCAACAAGGCAATAATATCCAACTACAAAACTCCTGACTACATCATAACAAATGGAGCAACAGAGTTATCAGGACACGTGGTAAACAACAACCTAAAAGCAAAAAACATCAAACATTCCACAACCTCACCCTACAGGCCACAGGCCAACAGTAGAGTTGAACGCCTAAACAGCAGCCTCATCAGAACCCTCAAGAAAATAATTGGTGGCAAAGCCAAAGACACATGGCCACTATTCGTGAAACATGCATTATTAGTATTGTGGGTACAAATCAACCAAGGGACAGGCTACTCACCGTTTGAACTAACATACAGATACAAACCAGAGATAGTCACCCTCAATAACCAACCATATGTTAAGATTCCCCCAGGAAAAACCCCCACAGTAGAGCAAGCACCAGCTCTACAACATATACACCCCAAAGCTAAAATAGCAGAAACCAAAAGGCTCAAAGCACAAAAAGTAACCTCTGCAGAGGAACCACTTCCAATCAACTCCTCTGTCTGGGTCCTAGTGGGAAAAGGAAGAAGTTGGATTTAGTACACAGAGGACCAGGAAGAGTCATCAGATACCAACCAGACAGAAATACCTATCTAGTTAAGTTCCAAGGCACCAAAGATCCTGTCATCAAGAAATACCACAGATCCTGCCTTTGCCTCAGCAAAGGGGAACACTTGACGCGGCTATTACCTACTAGAAAACAACTCCAGTAACATCAGGCAGCAGCTTTCAAGACAAAGCCTCTCCTGATGTACCAGAGTAACCCCTTAAGGGTGTGTGTGTTGAGGAGCTGGATGTACAGGTATTCTGGCCACCACCAACACACCTAACATCCAGTTATTGCCTGGTTTGGTGCCAATCCAATATACTATTCTACATACCAAGAAAGGCAACAAATCAATATCACATGACTTGTCCAAGTATCCAGTGACTTGAACCCATCCTGCACATGACCTTCTCTATCTTTGATCTGACTATATCCTTGCCACAGTGCAAGCTATATAAGTCTAAAGTATTATCCAATAAAAATATACTTCTCTTCTTCTTAATTCCATATTTGAAGCTTCCCCAAAGTTGCTCCTCATCAGTACCTAGATATTTTTTTCGATAATCCTGGTCAAAATGCCACCAAGCATGATAGCTCTAGCTGCTCTAAATGCTGGCATATAGAGCAAAGTGCTGGAATTAGGCTAGCAGCATAATCAAAAGACCCAGACTCAATTTAATCCATCTAAATTCACTCTTAATACAGATTATAAAACTAAAAAGAACCTTTGTTAATACTAGGCCAATTGTGATATTAAATAGCTTACTGCAAATTCAGAACCTAAAGGTAAAAATGTGGGATTGTCAAAATCTTTACATGAACTCACCAACTTAATGGAGTAATTTCATCCCAGAACAACTTACTTTTTTATATAAAAGGATGAAAAGTATTCCAGTAATTTGGTGAGTTTATGCAAAAGAATTTGACAATCCTGCATTTTTACCTTTAGGTTAGAATCTACAGTATCTTAAAGCTACATGACAGCTCAATATTTCTATATAATCTATAAAAATATAAAGTTTAAAAGATTTACCAGTATATTTTTCTAAGCCAAATAGTAATGCTCCACCTATTTATATTTCTAATTTTTTATCTGCACTTGGAATATGAAGCTATATATAGATTTAAGCTGCTTCTTAAAATTTGTTTTGATGGGGTTTACTTAGAGAATTAAGAAAATGATAAACAATTCCAGCCTAAAAGTGTTGCTGAATGATATAATAAATCAAACTTTAACCCTGCCCTTAAACAGAACAGCCATCCAGCTCATTATATATCTTATAAACCAGTGCACTTATTAAATCTACAGAGGAAAAGGCAATCCAGTTGCTTGTTGAGTGGTGAATACAAGTTATGGTAAGTGATAAAATAAACTCCTGTTAGTTTTCCAGCACACAGAATTTTTCCAGGTACAGTGTGATAAAGTTGAATTGGGGTTAGGGGTTGGGTTTATAAGTCTTTGTTTATGGCCTGATGGGGGTTAGAGAGGAAAGTTTGATAGATTTTGTTGAAGCGGTCAGTGAAAATAGCTAAACCTGCTTGAATTCTTCCTCAGTCACATCCCCAGAGTGGAAATACAACACTGAGAAGTTAGGGGGAGTCAAAGGTCTTTTTTGTATTGTCACTGGCATAGAAGATAATTAAATCTAATAAACACTAGATAAAAACAGGGGAAAAGCTTAGATTCCTCTCAAGACCATTGAATAACTTACTAAATGTTACTGGTACCTGACATCCAAGTGCTGCCTCAATGTTGTATAAACACACTTGGGAAAGATATATGTCAGTATGATTGGATTGTATGTTCAACAGATATGACTTGTAGCCACAACTACTTTGGCAGCTAACTAAAACTGTTTCATCTCAGCACTCAATACACTTTTGTGCACTGTATGCTGAGATTTTCACTCCATCATCAAAGCCTTGAGCCCTGCCTTTTATACTTATCCTTGAGCAATATTTGTGAATATGGTACAATAGCTCACTCCTACCAAACTCAGCCAAAAAACTTTAAAAAAAATTATACAAGATTGGGCCTCATTTTTTATGGTGTATTGGACACACTTCCCCCCCAAAAAATCCTGGATTCTTGCAGAAATCTTTGTGTAAAACAGAAAAAATACGTTATTATGGGTTCTAATTGCTCTTTCTCTGAAAAATTATAGTAGAGGGATTTTCTGGATCAGAGTCTACTAATGTTGGCTTGTAAAGAGCTGGATTATTAATCACCCTTGTGGCAATCATTATAGCATGAATCCAAAAATTGATTGCTCTCTTGTTGGTGAAGATCCTGCCAAGCCCTGATTGGAGGCGCATCTAGACAAGGATAATTTGGTAACACACTTCAGAATAGACATCATGAAAGGGTGAGCCATATATCTTTCAGTTGATGTGAAGAAACATCCTGAAGCTTTTTTTGGGTGGGGCACCATGGTTATAATGGGCCTTTAGGGTTGCAGCAACCATAGGCTTTGCAAATCCCATTGTGGCTAAAATTTCCCCAAGTGACATAAGTGTTCCCCATTTTTAACCACTTGCTGAATAATTTTGCAGGTAATGAGCTTTATTCTATGTCTTGCTTGCTGAATGGTTGCATAGAAAATACCCATTTTTAGAGCTAGCTGATTTATGTTTATTAGCACTCTAGAATTTTTCATTCCCTGAGCAAACCCCCAACTTGAATGCTCTGCTGGGCGCCAGTGCCAGAGTGGGGTTCCAGTAAGGAAGCTGCATATGAATGAATCACAAACAAGGCCATGATAGATAAAGAAGGAGATAAGACACACCCCTGGGCAGTGCTCTGTGGGGGTAAGAAGGTTGGGAGTTTTCATCAACTGGGGCTTCAGCCATTTGTAACCATGGTGTACTCCTGCAAAAAATGCAAACCTAGGGAGCAGCTAATTAGTTTGGTTGATGGTAAAATAAGGCATGATAAACTTTATCTAAAAGGCTAAACTCACTAATGGGAGTGTATATCTTAGTTAATTTATTCTTAACTATGTCTAATTTTGGTGAATACTAAACACCTAAATTTTAACCATTCTACAATAGGATCAAGTGATTTCTGGAGAATGTTAGTGATTCCTAAAATAATCAGCATGGACCCAAGCTGGATCCTTTGACTTCCTTTTTAAGCTGGCCAAGGCATAAAAATATTTCAAAGCCACTTTATTTATGATTTGAAATTTGGTTGTTGGACTTTGCAATCCTGAATTTTACCCAACATGGTCTAAATCTACATTAATGGTTGGTATGTTGAGGCTTTTTAGAAGCATATGTTGAAGGGGTTGAGGTTTATTAAATGGTCCTTTAAAGTTTGTTACATGTGAAATGTTGATTTTCAGTTTAAAAAGTACTCACTGGTTTAAAGATTAGTTTGATTGTTTTAGAGTTGTGTCAAAAATAAGGATTACAATGGGTTGCTTAGACCTGGGTTGGAAATAGAACCAGTGGTTTGGAAAATATCTCTAGAAAGGTAGTATGTTAAATAATCAATAATATGATCACTTTGTGAGAGACATCATGCAAAATAGGCTTAGCTCTGGTTAAATTAAATTTTGATTTGGTATTTTATTCAAGTTTAATTAATTATCTTGGTGAGGACTTTGATCTTATGTTAAAAAGGGGTTTTGATAAATTGCGATGAAAAGGTAAATATGCTACGTTTAAGTTTGTATTGCTGAGCAATTTAGCTTAATTTTAAGTACAAAGCTTTTATTATTAAACCATTTTCAAAGGGATGCTGTCAAAGCTCTAGTTGAATTTGAATTAAGATATCTTTACTCTCAGCCATGTTGCACTTAACAAGGAATTGGTTTATTGAAGTCTATTTAGTATAGGATGCAGCTAACGTTGTTTTTTAAAAAATAACATAAATATTTAAAATAAAATATAGGAATTATAAAAAAATAAAGGATTGGGATTATTTTTGTCTTAAATGAAATGCGGTTCAAGAAGTTTGTAAATAAATACATTGACTATTTCTGGGAGGGTTTGAAGCAGCGATTTGTAAAAGGTATGTTGCTATAGCCATGTATTTGCTGTAGGATGACTTGGAAGGGGTGATTAATTATTGGGATCATTGGATAGATGATTCTGGATTCGTTCAATTGGGTTTTATTAACAAAGCAATTGTCGACTTCTAGAAAATATATATCTGAAGATAGCTTATGGATTCTCACGGCTGCTGAGTTTATGTGGATTGATTGCTTTGTGGGTATAGTAGACACGATCACGCGCCAATGCATGGGATCGGCGGACCTTTTTATTATGCATTTCTGATCCTATTAATGTTTAGCAAAGCCAACAATGGATGCTATGGAGTCCATCATGGGGGTATCAGGGATGGCTTTGGAATTGCAAATAAATCGATCCCGAAACAGGGTGTGGACACAAAGACGACTGAACAAGGGAAGACTAATCTGGAAGGCAAGGGATCCCATTTATAGATGAGGGTAAACCCCTCTTTCTCTAGTATCTTTTTGTTTTTCAACTGACAATCAAGAGCGATGGAGTATTCAAGTTCTTCAGGTGAGCACTCTTTATATCTTTGCAAAAACAATGCATTCCTTTTTAAGGCTTTATTGCTTTTTCTCACTTGTGATTGGCTGAATAAATTACTAATCGGCTTTAGTATCCAGTGAAGTAAAGAAGAAGGGACGTCCTAGGAAATCAGTATCTGTTACTGGCCAACCAAGGAAGCCAGTTGCAATAGCCCCTGGGAACCTTCAGCCATACAGTGAGTTTTCGTCTGGCCTAATGAGCACTTTGTACGATCCCTGTTATTACACTGCACCCCCACAGCCTGGCAAGCGACACTACTACGTTCCTGAGGATGTTGAAGTCATCTTTACACAGGCCGGCAAGCCCATACAGCCCATTCCTGCTCTGGCGCCTGCTGCGCCTCCGCCTAGGATCCCCCGTGCCCCGAATAGTTTCATGCTTTACCGCAAACATAAATGCAAGGAAGTTGCGGCCAACAACCCCCTCCCTCGACAATAACGGCGTCTCACACTTACTAGGAAAGATGTGGAGGAACGAAACACCCGAAGTGCGTGCATCATTTGTTGCAATGGCTAGAGAAACAAAACGTCTACATCAAATCATGTATCCCCACTATCGCTACTCCCCACGCTTTCCCAAAACCAAATCCCCCAAGAAGCCCTCTGCCGAACCACCCAGCCACTCACCGCCAGCCACTACAATCAACACAGCTTTGGATTCGGACTTTGCCCAATTCTTAACTCAAAGCTTCTTTGATGAAATCGCCAACCAACAACCCGCAACAGACTTACAAGCTACAAACCCCACACTGACTAATTTCAACTTCCAGCTACCCATCGCTGACTTGACCCCATCCTTCCTCGATCCTTCGCTTCTAATCCAACCTACACAATTCAACTCATTCCTTGACCCATACCCTTTCCTCGCCCAGCCCGACCCCTCACTTTATCCTCTCTTCAACATGTACCCCAACTTCTAAATAAAGCATACATCACCTTTTCTACAAAACGAACTTGTTTATTGGCTAGGGTACATGAATAATGTTCACCTATAACTACTATTGATATCCTCCATCAGCCAAAAATATATAACAATCCTAAAAGCATATTTTATACAAACCATCAATCAATTTTACTATATTCTCCTACCTTAACCACAGATAAACCCTATCCCAAACTTATATATTCAAACTATAGAAGCTACCTCTTCTCCATAGAGGTTGGCTCACCTATCTCCAACAGCTTCATCAGCAGGGATCACACAGATATCTATGAATACCTCTTTTCTGCCCAGGAGCTGCTATCTCAAGAAACAGCCTTTTGGGCGGGCAAGTGCCCAGCATAAGAGTTCCAGATTGAAACCACCACATCGATGGAATTTCCAACCCCTGTACTTTTTTTCAGCAAAATCTTTTCCAATAATATATCATTTTGCTTGAACTTGAACTTGGCTTCCCTTGACTTTCTGCTAGCAGCTAATGTCAAGTGTATACTTCTTGGAGGTATATGGAACAAGATAAAGGGGTAAATTAAGAACAGAATGATACTTTATCAAATATGGAAGAAGGGTACTGTATAGTATCATGCCAAGCCACATATTGTCTAAGTACGTCATGGTAGCCATGGGGCTTATCCAGGCAATGTTCTGCTTAGTACTCAAAATGTTTGATCCCCATACAACATGAGCGTCTGATAATAGTGATACCAATTTTCATAAATTGGGGGTACTTCTTGGGGAATTGTTTTCCTGGGAGGGGAGGAATCAAAGATGTTGTAACATCTCCCCCTGGGGTGCTAAAAAGTAGAGCTTTTGGGACTTTCATGAGATTATCCAGAATTTGTGCTTGGTATTGATCCTGCTTGGCATTAGGGACAGGTAGTCATGAACTTTTTGGGCGTTACTTGCCTTACAAAGGAGGAGTCAGTCATGATGCATAAGTTTCACTCTAGTACTACCATCAATTTCTTTGATGAGGTAGGTGTTATTTGGCTTGACTTCCATGAGGACTCCTGGTCCTCTTAGTCTTGGTTACAACTTATGCAGATCATGGTTGACAACCCAGATCTTGTCTCCAGCTTGGAATTGTTTCTGTTGAAGTGGGATTCTCTCTCTACTCTTTCCTTATATTTGGCTTCTTGGTCCTTCCTAGAATGTTGTATGTCAGGGTCATTATCAGCTGGTACTTTCTTGGGTAAAGGTAACTGGGGTCCTAACTTAGTACTGACAATGGCAGGCTTGTGCCTGTAGACAAGTTTATATGGGCTTTTGCCTGTATTGCAGTTGACTTGGGTTCTGCATACCATTATTGCTGTAGGTAGCATGTCAGCCCAGAGTTGTGGGCAGTTAAAGGATAGTTTACTAAGTGCTTCTACAATGGAACCATTTAATCTTTCCACTCTCTCATTAGCTTGTGGCTGATAGGGACTAGTGACACTTATGCTTTATTCTATTCTTAGCAAGGTAGACATTTGTGTCAATGAAAGTGAGTTGTGTCCCTCCATCTGTAATCAGGAGCTCAGTTTTTCAAGCTTGGCTATGATCTCTTTACCAATAAGTTGTCTCACGCCATGGCCTTTGTGTTCTTTGATAGCTTGTGCTACAGGCCACCTGGTTGTGTAGTTGATAGCTGTTATAATGTACTCTTTTACCTTTGTTATCTCCAGGCATGGACCCCATAATATCCAATGACCATACCTTTGATGGTTGGGTGATTGATACTGGCATCACAGACTTAGGGGGTTCCTTAGAGCATGCATATTTTCACACACTTTGCATTGATCTAGTACTTCCTTGATGTTGTCCAACATTTTGGGCCACCAGTAGAAAGTCTTAAGATGTTCATGCAGATTCCTACTATGGGTGTGGCCCAAATCTATATGGCAGCAAAGGGTTGTGTTAATCTTTTGTGATGATGGTACATATGGCACTGTGTCTCCACTTGGTAATATGTGGTGTAGAGTGCCATAGACGTTTTTGAACAGATGTTTGTTCTTGAGGACTTTCTCTTGGATGCCCATTCATAGACCAGATGGGGATCCTTCTTGGAGATTTCCTGTGATTGACATGGACCAATTGGGGTCATCTCTGTTAGTGCAGATTAGGATGCTTATAGTATATCCTAGATAGGGTGTCTGCAGTAAGCATTTCCTTTGCCTGGTTTATACTCAATTATCATTTGATACCTTTGTATGAGGCTCATCCATTCAGCTTGTTGTCTGGACAGGTGTTGTTGTGTTTTAAAGAATACCAGTGACTTGTGGTTGGTTAGCACTTTGAAATTTATGTGCACCTTCCAGATAGCATCACCACTTTATTAAGCAGTGAACAATGGCTACCAGTTCCTTGTCATGTATTGGGTATCTTTGCTACCTTTGAACAGCTTTATTGATTCATACACTACAGGGAGGAAACCATTTTCTGTGGTTTGAATCCTAAGTACTCCTCCAATAGTGCTTAATGAGGTATCAGTTTCCAACTTGTAAACTCCTTCATGCATTTGTGATATTGCAAGATATGGAGCAGTGACCATTTATTCTGTTTAATTGTTGAAAGTGTTGATCTCTTGATGGTGTCCATATAAATCTTGGTTGATTTGCCTGTGATTGCAGATATGGAGGGAGGTTAAGGACCCCTTAATCAGGGATGAATCTTCTGGCATATGCTACCATTCCCAGGAACGTACTGAAGCTCACTCTTGTTTCATGGTGCTGGCATGTTGTGATAGCTCTGTATCTTTTCTGAGGTTTGGCTTCAATCCCATCCTTACTGATAATGTGGCCTAAAAATGGGAGTTCTGTTTGAGAAGAAGTCACACTTTGAAGGTCTTAGCTATAAGTTGGTCATCTTGAAGGGTGTGGAGAACCAGGCAGATGTCCTTTCTAATGTTGTCTCTTTGTTGGGGCTGTATATGATTATATCGTCTAGGTAGATGCATAGCTCTTTTCCCAATGTGGCCTTTAAATACTTCATTCATAAAGGTTAAAAAGGTACTTGTGGCGTTTGTCATACCAAAGCTAATGATGAAATATTCAAATGACCTATACTTGGTCCTGAATTCTGTCTTTAGGATGTCCTCAGGTTTGACTCAGATTTGGTGGTATCCTGCAGTCAGGTCAATCTTTCTGAAAAATTGAGACCCCCTAAGGCATCAAAGAGGCTCTCAATCAGGAACAAGTTATACATGTTATTAATTGTGACCTTTTTAAGGGCCCCATAGTTGGTAAAAAGGCATAGGCCTCCAACTATTTCTTAACCAAAAAGAAGACATCTGCATCAAAAGAATATTTGGATGGTCTGATAAATCCCTTTTACAATAATCTGTCTAGGTAATCCTTTAGTGTTTCATTTTCTTATGAAGTTAACTGATAGATAGGTTGAGCTTTAGGGACACTTCCTTTTGGGTTAATTTTGTGTTGAATATCCCTATCAGATTATAAACTTGGTAGTTTCTCTTGAAATACAGAGGGGAATTCTTAAAAAAAATTGCTGAAATATAGGGTCCTGTTCATGTGAGCTGTCCATGTTTTTGAAATGGATGATCTTGTATGTGCAGGTATTTCAGTCAATCTTACTGGTGTCCTTTTCCTCTTCTGTTTTGGCAATCTTCACAAATACATGGTACCTCATGAGAGTGTCAAGATGAGTTGTATATACATGGTGATGTACTTCTCCCCATATTATAGAGATTGTAGCACTGTCCCAATTAATGTGAGGTTTTGTCTTCCTCATCCATTCTAGTCCTAACAATATTTTGTATCTATATATTGAAATGATGGGGCTGCCAAGGATGGTTTGAAAACCTCCTATTTGGGCCTAGAAGGGTTTAGCCTCTCTGATGACTGGAGCGCCTGTTGTCTTCCATGATTAATTGCTTTATGATGCTTTTGGTTGTAGGGAGTTTTATGAGTTTGTAAAATCTCTTGTCAACAAAAGACTGGTCTGCTTCAGTGTTAAATAGGGCTGTGCCTTGATATATTCAAAAAGAGAAAGGATAAATGAGGAGTTTTCTCAGTTTGGGCATGAAACAGTATAGAGCTGCTGGAGGCTACTTTGATCATGATGATTGAATGCAAATCTAGGTCCCTGTATGAGTCTTATCATGAGGGAGAGAGCAGCTTGCCTAAGCACTCCCCTGACCTTTTACTTCATCAGGAGTGGTGTCAGTACTAATTTTATTTACCTGAGTACTGCAACTTCTGCTTCAAGGGATGGGGTTGTTGGCCCAGATTTGTTTGATTTTTAAGACAGGTATTATTTCTGGCTGAGGGGCTCTCTTTTTGCCTATTGCCATGGCCCATGCCAGATTCCAGCTGGACTCCCACAGGGGAGGCAGGCTGGGCCTGGAAGGCCATGTACACAATTGGCGCTATTTTAACCAGGTAGTTTACTGCAGTAGCTAAGGGACTCTAACTCCCAGTATGGGGCACAACCTGGTTGGCCAGTCCCAATACTGTGATATAGAAAAAAACCCAGCTTACTGAAATCCTGATCAGGAGGTGCATTGAGTGGAGGGAGTGGTAGAAATCTCCTTCATGCTGGGCAGGGAAGTCACTATTGGGTGGCCAGGAGGGAGATACAGGTGATGGGGATGGAAAAACTCCAAGTCAAGAACTCTAGGTGATTTGACCAAAGTGATGGGAGCTGAGCCAGGAGGGAATAGATGGGTGCAATTATAGTGTGTAGTAGATTCACAAATAGATGCAAACTGTCATGAATGACATTTCTCCAAAAATAAATGGGAAACTTCACCTAGGAGAATTAAACTTGGGACCTGATTCTGAGGGTTGTGGGGATCTTGAGGACTCTTGGGCTGTCCACCTGTGTTTTTCACGGCTAGCCAGTGAAAGAGCTGAAACAGGACATTGGATTGAATCCAATTAATCAAGGAAATTTTCAGGCCTTCCTGGCCACAAATTTTCAGAATCAAGCTGGATTGCTGGAAGGGCTAAACCAATATGGTGTCACTCCTGTCATAGTTGACAGGCTGTCTGAAAAGGGGTTTGCTGCTCATCACAATGGGCCAAAATCCAAAGGGAATTCAGATAATTGGCTAGAACCCTGGGCCGCCAGATCATGTGATTCCTGCTCATGTAGTGACCCCAAAGCTACTCCTGAAGACTGTGTGGCTTATGAAGCAAAGGTTGAACCGGCTTATGGTTCCTGGAGTTCTCTTGGTCTATGATGACAGGAACTCCAGTGGCAATGATGAAGCCATGAAGATATTGTGTCTGGACTGTCAGATGAAGGTTATTCCAACAGAAGATGTGACAGGCCATAAGGGGTATAACACGCTATTTTGAAAACAGCATCATAAAAACGCCATTTCAAAATACACCTTCTCAATTTTTGCTATCTCAAATTCATAGTAAAAACACCATTTTGATTTGCAGCATTTTGACTAAGAAAAAATGGGTTTTAAAATTTTAGATTTTTTAACTCCAAAAATAACCCATAAAATTCTCAAAAAAATAAAAATTAGAAAACATTTCTAGGCTTAAAAAAGTCTCAGGATTTCAAATCTGCAATAAAAAATGGGGTCAATTAGTAGCAACAAGGCTGTGTAAAGCCCAAAAGTTAAAATATACCCAAAAACAACTATTTTCATCTATTATAAGTATAAACTATACTTTAAAATAAGCATAGAATTGTACCAAATACCAAATAAAACTAAAATAATGGATAAAACTGAATGATACTAAGAGAGAAAATTGGGAGGTGTTTATTGGAAAAGGGCTCAAACATTGGTAGAAAGAGCAACTGAGATAGCTTGGAGATGCTCAAGCTTTCTATCCTTAGGATAGTATGCAAGGACCACCTTGCTGATTTCAGTATATTTCTTTGCAGCCTTAGCCTGCTTGGGGGGATCTCACTTGGTCTTCATGCCAGTCTTGAAGAGGCAGGCGGAGATAGCCTGCTGGGTTTTTAAATGCACCATTATCTTGTTGAATTTGGGCTTATGAACCCAGGCCCCTGTAGCAAACTGGCTATGCCACTCTTCAAGGGAAGAGGTAGTTCTTGACCAAAACCATCTTTGACCTGCTTATAGCAGTTCCAGGTGATTGAGTCACTGCCTTTTCTGATGCGGTGTGCTCCTTGGAAGATGCCAACCCATTGAGTCTCAAAATACTCAATAAAGGGCACAAAGGCTGCCTGGTTAGCCTGGATATAGGGATGGCAGAGGAGGGTATCATAAAAGGCATTGGTCTCCTCCTTTTGCACAAGGGCAAGGGCAGCAAAGCAATTAAAAATGTCCTTTGCTTCTTTGGTGCCTTCAGTGTAGACCAGCTCATGGAGGTCAGAGCACTTTTGGAGGTGGTGGCAGAGTGCCTGCCTGAAGTGGAAGTAGCATCCCTGCAGGGAGCTCTTGAAGACTCTAATAAAAGCATTTGTCTGAGCCTGTTAAAAAACCACTACCAGATAGTCGTGATAGGGAAGGCTTTCTGGCTACTTTTTGGTTGGGGTGGCTTCCTCTGACTGGGACTGGGCCTTCTTCTTGCACTCTCTGGTCTCCTTGGGCTTCTCTTCAATGGTGGGGAGGATTTTATCCAACTTGGCCTTTAGAAGTGTAAGTGCACAGATATAAGTTTCCTGCTTCTTATTTGGGAAGGAAAAGAAGACCAGGGGAAGAACCAGATTTTTAACCTGCCTATGTATGTTCCAAAGCTGGATAAATAGCTTTGGGCAGGCAAAGAAAGTTCAATCTTCAAGCCAGGTCTTGCATTTCAACAGTTTGCGCAGATCCTGTGTGGTGGAAAAGCAAATGATGCACTCAGGCGCACGTTGGCCATCATTTTGGAGAATAATTCTCTCCTCATGACAAGATAGTTTTTGTTCCTCAGTAAGGATCAATTGATGATGTAGCACTTACTCCTTCAGTGCTTAGAGCATATCTCTGATCAGTGAGATATCTCTATAATTTGGAGGCGCCACCAACAGTAGCAAGTTGGGTTTCATTTAAATTGAGGTGGGCATCATTGACAGCCTCAGTGGCATTTTTCTTCTTTGGTGGTTGGGATGCCCTGGCAAAGAAACCAGCGGATCAGTTGATACAAGGGATCAAAAGGCTCAGTGCAGTCATGCCCAGTAGTCAGGGCTTTAAAACAAGTGAACCCATAGGTGGTGAGTCTAGCTGGACAGCCAACATTATCAAATTTGAAGTGATGCTGACAGATGGGCTTCTTCTCGTTGTTGCAGCTGAAGCTGTAGCCCTTGTAAACAAAACCAACACCCCCTTTCTTAGTCATGATGGGGTAGCTGGCTAGGTATGTGGCGGGCATAGGAAAGGTGCCATTTTGATTGCAGATATTGTGAACAGTGTATAGATTCCAGAGCTCAATTTGCTCATCTGCAGGAGCACCAGGCTCAGGCTCCTGTTCCTCTTCCTCTTCAGGCTTTGAGGTGGGATCAGAGTGGCAGTAGAAGTTGAAAAACTTCTCTTGAGGGTCTGAAGGGGAGTAAACAAAAGGAGAGTGGGGAGGGGTAGGACTGTTTCCCTCTGGTTTAGGGGAAGGTGTGGGTGTCTTGGGGGAGCTTTACTTTTAGCAGGCTGCTTTTTAGGGGTATTTTTGGCCTTCTTGTCCTTAGGAGGAGTGATCTTGAACTTGGAGGCCTTGGTGACCTTGGACGCAGCTTTGTTAATGGACTTGGGAGGCATCTAAAAGTGAATTAGTATCCTAATATGAGCAATTTGGGGTTGTTTTTAAAGAGAAAAATGAGAAATTTTTTAATTTAAAAGTAGTAATTTATTTTACATAGAATTGTAGAAAAAGTCTTAAAATATATAATATAAAAATTTCAATGTTTTTTTTGCTTTATAAAAAAAAAGTTTTATTAGTAACACAAGTATGCAAAACTTTGAGTTTTGACTGAAAACTTGCAGTCAAATGGTGTTTTTGAAGTGATATAATTGAGGTGCTGTAGCTTAAAAACAAGTGTTTTTGACCATTTTTTATACTAAATTAACAAATTTCCAGTAGAGCTACCTCAACTGGGCCAAAGAGTAAAACTTGAATTTCTCAAAAACTAGCTTATAAAACTGGGGTTAAAAAGTACCCAGTTGTTTAGAGGAGGCCAATATATATATATATGCAAAGTTCATATGTTTTCTTACATTCTTTATTATAATGATTTTTGACGTGAATGTGTACTTTTGAAAAGTGGAAAGCAAGAATTGTGGTGGGGGAATTGATATAGCGTAGCCTGGCGTCATAGGTAATTTCCCCTTATTTTCCCCTATCCATTGTGAGCATCAAATCAATTGGGTGATGTGAAACTTGGTGGAATTTGAAGTGATGTAAATTGAAATGGCATAATCCCCCCTTCCATATTAAAATTACTATTAAAATATTTTATTAAGAGTACCTTTATTAATGTATCCATGTATAATAAAGTTATAAATTACATATAACAAAACTGGTTTTTTTACCCAGCAATGACAATCACTAGAATGACTATTATGGTGGCATTGTTTTAGGTTGTTCTTATTATAAGTGACTTGGATTAATACTATAGGAACATATTCTGGCACTATACAACAGGCTTTATTTTAGTTTGGGTATAAGCTTATTTTAGTTAAAGATAAATAGCATGATACATAATGATGTAAAGTTGAGATGGCCTAAACACGCCCCACACTAAGTGATTTCATATGTAAATAAATTTAGCAAAACAAGATTTAATTAATCTGACTTGAAGTGAAAGAATTGAGATGGCGTAAATTTGAGATGTCACATTATAAAGATATATGTAAATTTTAACTATTTTATTAATTATTTTATTTTTTTGTGACTCAAAATCACTAACGCAAAAAACGCCATCTTGAATTAAATTTGAGATAGCGTAAATCAAAGTGCTGCTTTCAAAATGGCGTGTTGTACCCCAGAAGGATCGGAATGGGGCCAGAACTCTTGGCCTGGAGGAAACTGAGCAAAAAAGCTATCAGTTGATGGTTTAATCTGAACTTAGCATTTTTGAGATGATATTTAAACTTGGTAAAGTCTTATTAAAATGGTATTGCCATTCTGAAATAAAATAAGATTATGGGACCTTGTTTCTACCAATTTATCCCTTATTTATACTTGTTTGTTTCCACTTTACTACTGTTCCAACAGAAAATCTTGAGCTGACAGCCTGCGTTCCTGAGGAAGCCCCCAAACCCTGGGCTGTGTTTTATTGTCCTCCCAGAGCACCCTTTGGCCCACTGCATTTCTCTGACTATCTGTTTAAGCCAGAGTACAAGGAGTTTATTGTGGAGAATACTCCCTGCCCAGACCACCTGGCCTAACAGATAACCCCACAAAAAAATCCTTCCACAAAGGTGCCTGATGCAAGCAACTAGCTGCCAAAATCTGTGTGAAGTATAACTATTTTTCCGCGTCCCAGACAGATATGAAAGCACTCCCAACACCCAAACCTGACCACCTACACCCCACCCCAGGTCTGACTCCTTTCACAGCCAACCAATATGCTGGCATTGCCTACGTTAACTTGGATGGGTTAGTTGACAGCTATGGTTCTAACTGCTGGACCCTAGACCTTGGTAGGCCAATCAGCATCTTATCTCATCAAGTTAGCACCCCTCTTATTATGGGCTCTACTCTCCTCCCAACAGAGCAAGTTGGCAGCTGAGGCCAACAGACCCACCCTGGGATCTGGTATCCTGACACAAACAGAATAATTATATTAGAGCAAAAATAAATAATTCCTGCAAGAAAATAATGGGTCCTGGGTATATAAATTGTTATTTATGATGTCAACAGTGAGGAGGGCTTTTCCCTCTCACTATTTATACTTACTGGTGAGAGTGCAGCCTTTTGTACCATCAGGAATCTGATAGCATCATTTTCAGTCAAACTGGCAATTTTCTCGGGAATTTTGTGCTTGAGCTTAGGGATGGATGTTTATTGGCTAGCATAACAGGAACCTTGCTTGAGCTGCAGCATACCAAAGTTCCACAGCTATTTATAAAACCTGCAAGCAATCAAGCGCCTGATTGCAAAATCAAATAATTGCGCTCCCAATGTATCATTTCCTGATATTTAAATGGGCCAAATTTTTTAATATAATTTAATCCAGGAATTTGAGGCTTGTGTGCCTCTCAAGTCCCAGGCCATTCATTAATTGAAAGAGGGGCTTTTACTCTGGGAGACAGTTGGTAATGATTTCCAGGCTGTGGGTTGTTTGGCCTCTAGGAGGGCTAGCATATTATCCATGGCATCTGGGCCCTGGCATCATTCCCTACCATAGTTGAGCTTGCAGAGCACAACTCTTTATTCCTAGACTTGTATTCCTTCAGCAAAGTAGTGGCATTCTCCAGGTTGGATTCTGGTTCTCAGTTATTCTCTTCATTGGGGTACTCTTTTGTTTTTGAATAGGAAATGATATTTTTGGTATCATAGTTTGTGTCACAGGATGGCTTTGAACTTGTGTTCTGTGAAGCCTTCTACTTTGATGGGTGGGGGAGCTGTTCTTACTATCTGGTGCAGGAGAGAAATTCCTTTCTTTTTTAATAAAAGGGAGCGGTGAAATACATCATGAATCTTCCATCCAGGAGCAGTTCTAACCAGTACAATACAGCACCAATACACTGATAGACCTTGTAAGAACCTGTCTGCCAGGGACTCAAGCTAGTGCACAGGGAAGTGGTCTTGATGTTCTTTGCTCTGAGTTACACAAGGTCTCCTACTTTAATTGGGGGCCAGGGCTTTGTTTCTTGTCAGAAAAGTCCTTGTATACTTAAACTTCTCTTCTCAGGTTCTGGGCACATTCCTCTTGGCATGTGTGGATGTTGCTGAACCAATTGTGTCCCTCTGGGTTTTTGGCTTCATATGTGATAGGGTGTCCTATGTGGGGTTTAATTCATAGTTGGCTGTAAAGGGAGACATACTGGTGAAGCTGTGGTCTTGGTTGCTGTATGCAAACTGAGCCATTAGCAGGTGTGTTACCCAGTTATTCTGTTCCAAGTTTACGTATCATTGTAAGTACTGTTTGAGGACCAGGTTTGCTCTCTCAGTCTTCCTGTTACTCTGAGAGTAATATGCAGTAGACAACAATATTTTATTCCCAATTCCTTAAGGATTTGAGCCCAAAACTTGAAGGTGAATTGAGGGCCTCTGTCTGAGATCACTTCTTGTGGGAGTCTGTGGTTCATGAATACTTGGTTCCTTAATATGGTGGCTGTTTCCTTTGCAGTCACTTTAGTTGTTGTTGGAATGAAGTGAGCCATTTTATTGAAATGATTGACAATTACAAAGATTGCATTGAATCCCTTTGAATTAGGCAGTTCCACAATGTAGTCCATAGATACTGACTTCCAAGGGCCTTCTAAAATCTGGAGGGGTTGTAGTAACCCTACTGGCTTTTCTTGCTTAGGCTTGTTATCTCCACATTTCTTGCAACCACTGAGGTATCCTTCAATCACTGGCTTCATCCTGGGCCACATGTAGGTTCTATTGATTCCTTTGAGAGTCTTTGTACACCCAGGGTGTCCTGACATGAGGGAGTTATGATATTCCTTCAGTATCTCTAAGTGCAGTGGGCTTTCTGGTATGCAGGTATGTCCTTGTAGTTGTAGGGTGTTTCCCTGAAAGGAGTAACCTGTTTGGTAGTATCAACTGTTGATATCTTTTCTTAAGTCTTTCATGATGTAAATGTAGTGCTGGTTTAAATTATGGGCTATTTGGATTTCTTCCCTTTTACTGGCTAGTCCTAGGAATAGGAGCATTAGTTCAATCATGTTTGGAGACAGCAAGGATTTAGTGTTGAATTCATCAATCTCTTTGGCGCTAGGAAAAAAGTCTGCTCTTTGGCTTACGGCTTCAGGTACAATGTTTATCTTGTCAGGTTTTTAGCTGATTGATAGGTTGTAATCTTCTAGGAATAGGGCCTATCTAGCTTGGCACCGGTTTAGTTGTCATGTTTTGAAGAAGTATGTCAGGTTCTTATTATCAGCCATGATTTTCACTGGGTGGTTGGTGTCACACAAGTATCTTCTACAATGTTTCAAGGACTTGATGATAGAAAGCATCCCCTTATTGTAGATGGGGTAGTTCAACTCAGGTGGAGTGAACTTCCTTGAGTAGTAAGCAACAGGATGAAGCTTACTTTCATGCCCCTCCTGAAGTAACACCTCCTCAATGCAAAGTCAGAAGTGTTTTTCTCCACACTAAAGGGTTTATTGTAAACTGGCAATGCCAAGATGGGGGCGGATACAAAGGCGTTTTTAGCAACACAAAGGCAGATTTGGTGGTGTCATCCCACACAAAGGGGTGTTTCTAAGAGGTAAGGCGGGTCAAGGGCAAGCAGATCAAAGAATAATTTTGGGCAAATTACTGGCAGAAGTTTGCCAGGTCTAGGAAACTTATGATCTCCTTGTGGTTCTTAAGTTCAGGCCATGATTTCACGGCCTCTATTTTTTTGGGTGTCATATAAAATCCTCCTTCCAGTACATTGAATCCCAAGAACTCTATTTCTTCTTGAAAGAACTCACATTTCTGGAGTTTAACAAAGAATCTGTGTTCCTTGAAGCATTGTAGGACTGTTTGAAGGTGTTTGAAATGATCTTCAGGGGTGCAGCTATAAATGAGGATGTCATCTAAGTAAGCTACACAACACTTATTCTTGAGTCCTTCCAATACCACGTCCACCACAGTTTAAAAGGTTCTGGGTGTGTTGCAAAATCCAAACGGCATAACCAGGTATTTGTAGATACCTTGCCTAGTCTTGAAGCAATCTTCTATTTTTTTACCAGGCCTGATACATATCTGGTTAAAGGCATCCCTCAAAAACTCTTTGAGAAGACTTTGGCTCCTGAAAGCTGGTCTGAGAGGTCTTCAGCATTGAGTACAGGGTATCTGTTTTTTACAGTGATGATATTTAGGTCCTGGTAATTGACAGAAGGACGTAGGTTGCCGCCTTTCTTTTTAACAAGCAATAAAGGGGACAAACAAGGAGATTTAGAGACACTTATATATCCCTTCTTCAACATCTTGTCCAAGTACTTTCTTAAGGCAGCTTGTTCCTTAATGTTACAACTATAGACAGGTCCATGCTTAGGTTGGGTTCTAGGGAGGAGGTCAATGGTGTGGTCAAACTGACTGTGTTTAGGAAATGCAGTGGCTTCTTTTTCTGAGAAGACAGACTCCCAAGGCTTCAAACATTTTGGTATCTCAGCTTTGCAAGATTTCATGGTGATGTTGCTTAGCTCTGGGATTTGCTTAGGTTTCAAGCATGGGACCTCTAAGGTTTGGCACTCATGAGTGACTATCACCTGATGGTTCTTATAGTCTAAGTTTAGTTGGTGGTCAACCCATCATTCAAAGCCTATCACTACAGGTTTAGGGAGCTTCTCCATTATGTGGAATCTGGTGGGCAGGAGTTTTCCTTTTAACTTCAGGGAGACAGACTCTTTGCATTCATGGGACAGTTCTGTTGTCTTGTTGTCCAAGGTTATCAGTAAGGAGTGTGATGGTCCACATGGAGACAGTTTTGCAGGTGAGGTTTTATTTGGCTTCAAATAAAGACGCTATGCTGAAGATTGACAGTGTGTTGTTGGCTTGTTTCAGGTAGAGACCCAGTTGGGAATAATGGCTACTAGGGAAGGTAAGGCCTAGCTAGTAGGTAACAAAGGACTACTAGAGGCAAATGTTGTCCCCACCAAGCAGGAGACATTAGCTACTGTTGGCTAGAGGTCCTCACCCAGCAGGGAACTGTGGCTGCTTGGGTTAAGGAATGAAATAGCTCAGCAGGGAACTTTAGCTGCTTGGGGTGGGGAGTGGTCCAGCCTGGTGAGTAGTGTGTGCTATACAGGCTGGATGTTTTTTAGACCTTGGTGGGTAACGCAGGCTGCCAGGGTAGTAAAGTGTGCCAGCATGGTAGGTAAATTGGCTACCGGGGCTGTAAGTTTTTGGACCCCTGATGGGTAACGTGAGCTTCAAGGGAGGGGAGGAGTTTTGAGAGCTCTATGTACTCTGATACGCTTACAGGAGGTCTGTGAGCAAGCACTCTACCTAACAGACTGGTAGGGTGTCATTGTCTATCTTCCTATGGGAGCTTTGGGTGATCCCAAAGTGAGCATTGGAGGGAATAGATATGCTCAGGGGTGTCATCAAGGCGGTTGCTCAGGGAAGCAGCTGCAGAACTTGATGTGATCAGGCCTCTGGGAAGTAAAGCTGATTACTTTGCAACTGAAAGCCCAGACTTAATCACCTGTGTGAGTAAAAACAACAGCATAGACTTTATTGATCTACAGTTGGATGGCTTAAGTAGTTTCCAATTTCAAGGGCCCAGTCAAACACCAATAACAATGTAGACTCAGTCCTGGGTCTACAGGTTTTGGTAACGGGGACTGAGATAAAGGACCAAGGTAGTTCATAGTGTGGGATCAGCAGTAAAGACTAGTAAGAAGGACTGTATGATTACAGTGAAGACTAGTTGAGGGACTTTTGGTTCAGGTTAAAGTTTGGAAACAAGTTGGATCATGATGCAGGAATGACCAAAGGACCATATTAGGATGCAGGAGTAGCTGAAGGACTGTTTTGAGTTGTTTGGTGACTGAAATAGGCTGTTTAATGACTGAGATGGACTGATTGAGGCTAGGCTGAAGAACTAGAAGATATGGTTGAAGAACTGGCTAAAAGACCAGAAGATAATAGTGCAGAACTAGCTGAGGATTTTGAAGATGGCTTGGAAGGACTAGCTGGACTAAATACAAGAGCTGGAATGCTGGTTTTGGATTCTTGAGAAAGAAAATTATAAGAAAAAAGCAGTTGAATAATGATTTAATGCTATCCATAATATGATATGAAAATTGTATTAATTATCATATGATTTTAAGAAAGAAAGAAAGAAAGAAAGAGGGGGAAATGACTTACAGGGTTTAAACTGTATTTTATTAAGACTTGATTGAGTGGAAGGAAGCTGGGAAGAGGCCAGAAATAGAACAGAGAAACTTTGAAGAAAAATGATCAAATTTTGTCACAAACAACTAGGAGAGGTGAAAGGCATATAACGGGCAAGTTTAAAGCTTTGAAATGTTGAAGTAAATGCAGGGAAAGTTAGAGAAACATTGAAATATTGAGGGTTCAAAATTCCCCTATGTAAAACATAGCAAAAGCACTTGGGATTTGCCGGAGAAATGTGACAGGAATTATGGTAAAACTGTTCAAAACGTGGAGCAGTTGTTTATTTGGAGCAAGACAGCTTCAGGTTCAAACCATAGTCAAGAGCAATTCATTTGGGTGAACTGTTTGGCAAAACTGTTAGATTGAGGCATTTGATTGGCTATGAGTCAAAGTTTATTTGATCAGTGTTTTGAGGGCTTTAACTCAAGAGTTAAAGCCTAAAAAATAAGGAGCAGAAGCAGAAAATTCTGGGCTTTCATTGGATAAAGTAAGTGAAAAGGTTTAGTATATTATAGAGAGAAAAACTGGATAGTTTAATATTTGGAAAACCAGAGTTCTGAAAAGAAATTTGGACTGAAACAAGGAGCTATAAAAGGGGAAGCTTTTTAAGGCTTTTAAGGGACTAGATCAAGTGGATTACAAAGGCCACAAGGACTGCAGAAGGAGCTAAAGAGCTAGCTAAAGGTGCAGAAGCCCAAGATAAAGAGACCAGAGCTAAGGATAAGGAGATGGAGCTGGAGAAAAGCGTAGGAGCCCAAGACAAAGATGCAAGAGCCCAAGACCAAGTACAAAGAGTCCAAGAGATTGTTGGAGGACTCCAAGTATTAGAAAATCTATATTGTTCCCAAACCCAGTCAATATATCAGAAGGTTTCTAAGAGGATCCTCCTTATGACAGTGAAAAAAAGTCTATTATGACCCCTGCACAATTTTTCCAGTAATTGGAATACAAACCCTATGAGTGAGCTACCCCATATCTTTTACCCTAGTCAAGGGGAGGAGGATACCTATTGTCAAAGTTGTAGAAGATTTTCCACCAGTAAATCTTCCCAGGAAGAGTGGGAAAGATTAACTAGACATCTTGAGATGATAGATAGGGGAAGAGAGTTTATAAAAAATGAGTTTACTAGGTTGTTAAAGGACTGGTACAGGCCCACAGAGGGGTTAGCACCCGCTGAAGTACAGGTGCATGGTGGGGATGCCTTCCTAGTAATTGGAAAAGTACTGAAAGAGCTTGCAGTCATTCAGGATAAGTATAAACTTCTAGCAAACCACCTACCACTGCTAGGAAATGACAACTCCTCCAAGCTGGTCCCTGGCTATGACCCAGGACACACTTTGGGGACTGGTGGACAGGAACCCCACAGGGAGTTTCCCTGGACTGGTACACCCAGTTTCTCAGCTATACTATGTCCCATGTAGTTGAGGGTTGCCCCACTGCCTAGGAGGGCTACATTGTTTGCCTCATAGTCATGGTAGCATAAAATAGTGTTGATGATAGAATAAGACTGAAAAGCGTTGTTTATTGCTAAAATAGTGGCTCTTTGAGTTCCATTGGAGCAGCTAATGCAGTCTTTGGATAAGTGACTACTCTGGTGGCAATAGAAGCATATCCTACTTCTGATGTGGTATTGGTACTCTTCTGGGGTCATGTTCAAACAGAGCCTACTAGCACCAGGGGTTTAGTGTTCCTGGTCTGGCCAGTGTGGTACCCTTGTGGTTGGCTGAAGTCCATGCCTCTGGAAATAGCCAGGAGCTTGTCTTTGGGGAGGTTGCATGGGTGGTTTCTCATTAGGCTGGCGTGATGTGGGTTCAAACTGTTTCTGAAATGCAGGCCTGATATGTTGTCAGGAATCTTGGCAGCCTCTACCAGGCATAGGAATTGTTGTATGTAGGTATCCAAGTTGTCCTTTCCTTGGGTCAGGAAGATGAGCCTCATGTAGACTTGGATCTTGGCCCCTTAAGGGGTGGTTGCAGAGTTCATTCCCTCCAGGAATTGGTTGTAGCAAGTATGAGGTCTGGGTCTTCCTCTAGACTGGTCAAGAAGATTTCTCTGGTGTCATCCTTTAGTTGGGCGGCCATCATCATAACCTTCTGAGTGTTGTCTCTGAAGCTCTTGGGGTGGGCAAGGAAACAGGAGTTTATCATGATCATTCCTTTTATGGAACCAGAAAAGTCCATTTTTGGCAGGTCAGGAAATTTTAGAGGGGCAGCAGTATTTTGGTTTGAGGTGGAGATTATCACAGTCTGGACCTGGGATGGCCTGGAAAAAACTCTTTCTTGGCTTTTGTTTCTTGTTTCTTGGTCATATACTGTCTTAGGTAGCAAGCTAAGATCAAAAATAAAAGCATACAAAATTCCCATATAATCAAAGAAGAATAGGGGCCCAGGGTTACTAACTTTGTTATGGTTTACATACTGTCATGGCCCATACCAGAGTCCAGCTGGACTCCCACAGGGGAGGCAGGCCGGACCTGGAAGTCCATGTACACAATAGGCGCAATTCTGACCAGGTAGTTGACTGCAGTAGCTAGGGGGAGCCAACTCCCAGTATGGGGCACAACCTGGTTGGCCAGCCCCAATAATGTAATATAGACAAACCCCAACTTACTTAAATCCTGAGCAGGAGGCGTATTGGGTGAAGGGGGAGTAGTAGGAATCTCTTTCATGCTGGGTG
>QTSX02007505.1:0-29285 GCA_014839935.2 Entomophthora muscae | reverse complement strand
GGTGCAGTTAAACAAGTTTAAAGGCATGGAATAGTAAACACAAAAGAACAAGTGGGTAATTGTTTTATCATCCCTAACATAAACAGACTATGTTTTGGATGATCCATTCTGGAATGCAACATACCTTAAGGGTGGCCACAATATCAGGGTCCTTACAGATTACAAGTAATTTATTGATCTCAAAACACAAAATGCACTATTTTGTCAACAGAACAAATGAATGAAGTTACTCAAGGAGTAAACTTAGTAATAAAATATAAAAGGGAAAGAGCTGGTCACTTTGGATGCTCTATCTAGGTTATTCTAGTCTAGAGAAGATCATATTGATAAACTTGAGCCTGACTGGTCCAAATCATATAAACAGACTATAAAGTCAAAAGAAAAGACCCCATTAAAACAAGACTTACACATGCTAAATTGGTACAAGACAAAAAGAATTTCCATGTCTCCAATGGCACAATATGCAGAATATCCAACAATAAACAAATGAAATATGTTCCCCTAACACAAAGGGTAGATTCCCTGTTATGCCACCACTGTCTGCTAGGGCATAAAAAAGCAAAAAAAATATAGATAGTCTTAAGTAAGTTACATGGTGGCCAAACCTAAATTAGGAAATTGTTAATACACTCAAGAAGTGTACTGTATGTAAAAATATACAAGCATTACTGCACCCAGATCAACAATCAATTCATTACCAGATCCAGAAATATTTAAGGTTTGGGTACTTGATATTGTAGGTCCACTACCAATAGCAAAAGACGGGGAAAGATACCTAATTGTAGCAATTGTCTTTGCATCCAGCTGGCCTATCTGATGGGCCACCAAGGACCACAAGGCAGAAAGAAATCAACAGATTCATTGACAATGCCATAGTGGTCACCCATGAAACACCTGATTATTAAACAGATGGTGCCAAAAAACTATCAGGACATGTAGGGAATAACAACCTCAAGAAAAAGATCATCAAACACTTCACTAAACCTCCCTACCATCCACAGGCTAATGGTTGAGTGGAACACCGTCAATGATAGCCCAATTCAAACAGTTGAGAAGACCATGGATGACAAACCAAAAGAGACTTGGCCACAATACATCAAAAATGCACTTCTGGTATCAAGAGTAACTACATATCAAGGAGAAGGCTATTCACTCTTTGAGCTGATTATGTTTAAAAACCAGAAGCCATCACCCAAAATAATCAATTCTATATCAAGATTTCAAAAGAGCAACTTTCCATAGAGGCACAAAACCTATCCCTAGAGACCAAAGCCTCAAAGCAAAGATGTCATCTATCAAAATGTGTACAGAATCAAACCATCAATTTCCAGGAAGCACCTCTACCCAAAGGCAGTGCAGTCTAGGTACTAGCAGGGAACTACAAGAAACTAGACCCTGTACACAGGGGGCCAGGAAGAGTAGTACAACAAAGACCAGACAGGAACACCTACCTAGTTGGGTTCAGAACCTCTAATGAAAATACCGTCAAGAAGTACCACCACACTAGGCTAAGAGCAAGCAAGGCTGATCACTCAAGAAAACTCCAATCACCTGCCCAACAACTCCAGGATCACCAGGCTGCCACTGAGAAAACACCCCCATCAGATGTTTCTGGATAACAGAGAAACTTTTAAAAACAAGGAAGTGTCAAGATAGCAATTTTGGCAATCCAAATATGGCTATCCCATGATTTCCAACATTACCCACTTACCCTACTTTCTGAGTGCCTTCTGACTTCCCTCCAAGCATCTGTAAGCATCCTGGTCCTCTTTATCTTCTACATTTGCCTTATAGGGCTACCATTAAATATCCAATAAAATCTATATTTCTTCTCTACATTTTTCTTCCTGCAGCATTGACTTGTCATTATTTTTGGTTTCACGCCCCTGAATTGCTATTGAGAGGTAGCTTAACATGTTCAGGTAGGTCCATTCTGGCTTTAAAATACCCACAGCTGGCAGCAGGTTGATTAACTGGGAGCCAAATTCATCACAGCTACTATCTGAGGGATTAGTTGATATAAGTAGATCCATTTCAGCTGATCTATGGACATCTTGTTAGCTGAACATGGCTGTTTTCAAAGTAGTTTTCCATAATTCCAGGAATTAACTGCCCTACCAAAGAGCCAAGAGATTGGGGAAACAGTTAACCAAGTTGAAAGATCTAAATCAAACCCTTGATCAAAAGTGAGTTACTGCTGCTCCATTTTTTCAGCAAAATACAATTACCCAAGGAAGCTTAACACTGATAAATAGACGGAATCTAAAGGTCACTCAGTACAGCCTTGTTTATCAGAATGGACATCAAAAATTAATCACACAAGGATTTTTTGCGTGCTGGACAAGGTACTCTTGGGATGAGACAGAATAGGAGCCATAGAATTCAGATGATATTGCTTAGTTGATAATTTTGGTACATATAGAAACCTTTTCACTGTTCAACTCTCAAGGGTTGAGTCCTCTGTAAAGTTATACTTGATAAACCTTAATTATTGCCTGATTAAACATTTTCTTAAAAATTCATCCCATAGTGGGGTTTCTTCGCTATATTCCTTGCAACTTGGCTTTAAATCCAATTGTAATTGGAAGATGGGGTCCTGCTTTGGGCTCAACATCATCTATGCCGTCTAATGTCACTCTAATGCCCACCAATCTTGGAGTCTTTGCCCCATAATCTGAAACTAATCCTTTTATTACCTCTCAATGTCTTGGGTTTTATTCAGAAGACTCTCTCATTATGTCACAGGCTATCTGGGACTGCTCTGGTTGGGTTTAATTATCTTGTTAAATCCCAGTGTTTCTTTTGGAAATTTCACTAAACAGTATTTAAAGCTTCAGCTGGTGGTTAATTATCAACTCCTTATGGATTTGGGTGGTTATTCCAAACCACTTGGAGACCTCTTTGTACTATCCAGCCATTTCTGTCACAGCTGTGAGCTATGGGTGGTAAGGGCTGAGGGTACCAAGCTTTATCTTTGGGAAGGCTTTATGCAAGTACCATTAGATTAATTGCCCCACAGACTTATAGTAAGGGGATGCTAAACCTACTATCATGGTACTTCACAGGCCAATAATTAGTTGGTGAACTTGTTGATTTGAAGCAAGGTATTGTCAATGGTCTAGTTATAGCAGCCCAAACTGGCATATAGATCAGTTTACTGGTCTAGATCAGTCCAGGTTACATTCTAGGATAAGAAGGTCAAGGTGCAGGTTTAAATTTCACCAAAAGCTAGCATCAATATGTGGCTTTTGTTTAGAGGCTTGGCCGGATAATTGGAGTAAGCTAGCTATCTTACCGCTTGCTCAAGCAGCTACTTGCCCTTGAAAGATCATAGCTGAGCTGGTTTAAAAACTAGGGGATGCTCAATCCTTCCTGTGCTGATAAAGCTAAGTAAGGGTGCCAATCAAACCCTTTGCATAGCGGATGGGATGCAACCAAAATACACATCTCTGTTGCCAATGTCTCCCAAGACTCACAGGGGGTAACCCCAATAATGATTAGGATCCCAACAGCAGCCTTAGCACAGTTGCAGCCTAGAGATGGGACAGGCACCAAGATTGGAACAGCTTGTGCTGTGGTCAAGCTCCATGTACAGTGAAGTATGTTATGTAGCTCTAGCAGCTGGCCAAAGATCTTGTTGAGGCCTTAAGCAACATCACAGCCCCTGAAGATTTGGTCAATAGCTTTTAGGGAAGGTTGCTGATGAGCTTCCATGCTTTATGGCTCCTTCCCAAGATTACAGAGCAGTTTGGCATAAACAGTGATAAGGCTAAGCAAACTGTGGCTCTACTAGCTCCTAGGAGGTGACCAAGGTGTGCCCTGGGTCAAAGCCAGGGACTGGCTGGGTTGGGGTCCTCATCCTTAGGGGTACTTTTTCATGCCCCCTAATTATTATTGGCAACTGAAAACCAGGGAAAACTTATTTTACATCAATGTATGGGCTATCAAAGCAGTTCCACAATATAAGGGGTTGTTTGCATGATAATATTTGGTAAAATAATATCCCAGATCTCAATGTTATTTGAACCACTTTACTTATTCCTTAGCCAGGCGTTTTTAATTAGTGAACAGAATAAGATTCTGAATCTTCTGATCCTCTTAACCAACTTCATGGCCATTATCACTATGGAAATTTCATGTCACAAGAAAGGAGAATAGGGTGTCAAGACCCTCTTTCTTAACAGAAGGAAGATCCCCTTAGAAAACTTCTTATTTGTCACCAGTTATGGAGTCATTTTGGACAGCTAATCCTTCAAAAAGGACTTTTTAATGCTTTAGAAGACATCTGGTTGCTACAAATTAATCAGACATGTAGCCATTAAGATGCAGATCCAGCGCCCAACCAAGCTCTTGCTTGCAACCAAAAGATTTCCAAAAGTCCTCAAGAAGACCTCTCAAAAAGACCCCATAGCTTTCAGGCTAGCCTCCTTCTTATATTGTCGTTTTCCCAAAGGTTCCGCCTTCAGAATGGCTTTCTTCAAAGGGTTAAACCATTGGCGCTCACTTTTTCCTATAATCAAATAAACTTAAACACTTACTTTCTCAAAAGCTTAAAGTATCGATTCACTGTTTTCTTGCTTATACTTTAAGCTTTTGGCTTCCAATCAATCATATTCATCAGGAAACCTTCCAGAACTCAACCAATGAATGCAGAGCACAGGAAATAGATCATTTCTAAAGTTACACCGCAATCCAACTAGGAAACCAATTTTACAGCTCAAACCGCATCAACTCTTTGCGCACCAAAGCGTTAACTGGTTCACTGTTCCAGCACCAGTCTTCCCTACATTCAACCTTAAAAAATTTAAGTATTAGATCAATATTTAAAGTGTTCTTTTTGATCTTCTTCAACGGTTTCCATATATATTTACTAATATAGTAAAGTCCAAGGAAAACATCCCACCAAAACTGCTTTATATCCAGCTCTCATAGCAACATACCTTTACCTAACCTAGGGACTTAATAAACAAAGCTCTTACCCACAATTTTATCAACATTCCTTCTTGATTTTACTACTAAACCAAAGCAAAACATTCCACTTCTTTCCACCTTGGCAAATTGATTTGGCAAAACCTTGGCTCATTTCTCCGGACCACTAGTCCTTCTTTTCCTTCTGCTAAATCTTCTCTGATAGCCTTCTCCTACTTCTTCAGCTCCTTCTGCTTTAGTGTCCTTCCCTGCCTTATTCTTCTCCTTCTCTGTCAATAACTGTCACTTCTCTGTTCTAACCACAACTGCATCCACAAATGTATCTTCTCTGGAAGCATTCTCATACTTATTCTCTGTATGAACCATCAAGGTTCTACACTTCTCCAGATAAACCACCAAGGTTCTGTCCTCCTCTGTGAACCACAAAAGTTATGTCTTTCTCTGTAATCTCAATACTAACACCTCAGACTCAGGCAATAAGACTTCACAAGTTATTTAGGGTCTGACTAGGCCCCCATCAGTGACCACCACTTTAGGCCATCAATCACAGACAATACTCATATCTGTGCAGTTGTTTTTACTTGCTCAAGTGGTGATCTTAAGATTCCAGTCGCAAATTTGTCAGCTTTAATTCCCAGAAACCTATCAATTGCCAAGTTCTGCAGCTGTTTCCCCAAGCAACTACCTTGAAAATGTTCCTGGGCATACCCATGCCTCTCTGGTGACTTTAGGACCTCCTCAAAGCTACTAGGAAGGCATAGACAGGAGAATCTTACCCCCAAATAGGTAAGGTTTGCCACCTGTAGACCTCCTGCAGGTGGCCTTAGGATCTCAGAGCTTCCTCAGCCCATTCTTTTCTAGTAGCCACAACTTCACTATCAGTTTGAAGCACCCTCCAGGGACCTCCCCTGGATCATGCCTCTCCTTACCAAACATTTACCTGTCTTAGGCCACTATCTGTCTCTTGGCCAACATTAGCCCTGTCTGCTAAACAACCCAACATTTGGATCATCACACATACCCTATTCTGCTCTGTGCTATGCCTTATCACAAGTAAGTAAGCTATCCCATCTGGTTGAAACGGATGCCTGTTTGTGGATCCAATAAGTGCACCAAACTAATCTGACAAAGGGAGCTGGGGTTCCATCAGTGCTGTTGTTGGGGATCACCGGCATGTAGATCTTGCAGCAAGGTTTCAGGTGAAGGGTCTGGTCCAGGAACAGAAACCTCTTTCAGTTTTCCCCCTGCCCCCGGCACAAACCGTTATCCCAGGCCTCACCCTTGGAACTGCTTCAGATTTACATCCAGCAGAGATACAGACCATCAGCTCTATCCCAAGGAACCCCCCCTCTACAGGCAAGCGCCTAAAGTTGAAGTGTGGAGATAAAATCTTCAAATTGATGGATTTTTCAATCCCTGCGCTTTTTTTCAATTTAAATTTTTCACAAAAAATTTAATATTTTTCTTAAATTTGACTTTTTTTAAAATGTTTTTACTAGTAGCTAAAATTGAAAAACCAAGTTCAAAGTGCCCAAATTGATGCAATTTAAAACACACCTTAATTTAAATTGGCTTTTAAAATATAATTTATTTACCCCTTTGAATAGAGGGGCCAAAATCACAAGTGCAAAAATTGAAGTGCAAAAAATCTTCAATTTAATATTTGACACATCAAAATTAAATTTTTTTTCTATATGTAAAAAAAGAAATCAAGAGCTAAAAAAAGGCTTTTGTAACTTTAGGAAATTTTTTTAACTTTTTTTGTTCAAATATTAATATTAAATACTATTATAAGCTCTTTATTTTTAAAAAATATAAATTTGTCTCATAAAAATTTATTTAAAAATTTACATATAGTTTCTTATTGGATGCAGAAATAAAAGTAGTCAAATCAAAATTCAAAAAGGTACCAAAAAACCAGGACCACTAATATTAAATTTTTGCAAAAAAATTAATATTTTATTCATTATGTTTTATTAAGCTCCTCAAATCAAAAGTGAGAAAATCAAAAATTGACTTTTTAGATTTAGTCACACTTTTTATAAGCTTATAAAATTTTAAATAATTAACAAAAACTTTTGAAATTCCTCATGTAGATTCTTTAAGACCTGATATTTAAATGTATAAAAAAGAAATAAAGTTTTTTTATAGGTTTTTATTTTAATGCAATATTAATAAGTTGGTGTGTTTTGGAGGCAATTTCAAAAAATATTAAATTAATATAATATTGTACTATGTTTCCCTATGTTATTTCAGGGGACAAAATCAAAGTGCCCAAATCAAAGTGCACAAAACAAAGTGCAGAAATTGAAGTGCCTAAACCAAAGTGCAATAAGCTCTTGGGTTTTTTTGAAGGTTTCTCTTTTGAATTTTCTCCTTTCCCACCTCTCATTCCTCCTCAAAACTTTTAAAAAAATTCTGCGTTGTCAAGAGGGTGGATTATATAAAATCTGATAACAAGTAGAAAAAACTTTCTTTTTCTTCTCTTCTCTTCTCCTTTTCTCTTCTTCTCCTCTCCTCTCTTCTACTATATCTTTCCATTCTTATCCTTTATTATCTTCTACTATCCTCTTTCCATTATTACCCTCAATTATCTTCTACTGTCCTCTTTCCATTATTACCCTCAATTATCTTCTACCATAACTTTCCATTCTTACCCTTTATTATCTTCTACTATCCTATTTCCATTATTACCCTCAATTATCTTCTATTATCCTCTCTTCATTATTACCCTCAATTATCTTCTACTATATCTTTTTACTATATGTATTATAGTAAAATAAGATGTATTAAATGTTTCTCTTTGATATACAACTTTGAACTATTTATATCATCTTTTAGTGAAAGTACTGTCTTTTTAATACAAAAATATTCAAGTCTTCCTTTTATGATATTTACATGCAGATTCTTGATATCTTTGAATGTTGTGACTTATTATAAATAAGATATAAGACTATATATTTTATTAAGTACAAAATTGTATAATATAGCTTTAATAAGAAAGTGATGTGCTTTACATTATTTTAATGATAGACTTCTATAATCTTTACCATTGAAATAAGATCACTAATAAACCAAAATACCTAAAATCATATGCTTTTATCTTGCAGGAGAAATCCTTTATTTTGCTTATACTGAAGTATTATTATAGCTTTACATAAGCTGGAAATCAAATAAACCTTTTTTATTAAACTTATAGTTTATAAAGCAGTTTTTTGTTTAGTTTTATATCTTATATTCAATTGAATACAGTTACATATAAATTCTAGTCTAATTTTGCTTTCAAAAATTTTTCTTTTAAAGACAGCTAATTTAAGAATCTTTTCTTTTCTAGCATATATTCTTTATTAAAGAAATAAATTCCTTGGGGTCTCTTTAGTCTAGAAAAGATTTTAAAATCTATAGCTTTATATTATAAACTTTATTTTTTCTGCTTCAAAGTTAACCTCTGAAAATTGATTTTTGCACTTTGATCTTTGATATTTTTGATTTTTGCACTTTTTTGGGGCCCCATTTTCACTTTTTGAACTTTCAACCTCAGAAATTTGACCTAAGGAACTTGACCCCTCTACCTATATCCCCCACCCTACCCATTAGAGGGGCACAGGTTGTGACCAGGGGTAAAAGTTGCAGCACCCATCTGTACTGATTAAATTGCGGCTGACCTGAAGCCCCTTTAAGAGCTGAGGGTAGCTAGGCTGTCATGCAACCACTGGGTTATGCCAGCCCTGGGCTGAGTCCCAAATCAGATTATCCCTGATCTGTCTGGGATCCATCAGGCTGTGCTGCCAATAATTGGCTACAGCGGGTACAGCAGCAACCTTTTCAGGATCAAGCTTTTGTAGATCCCCTAAGAGGGGCGGTAGAAGACCCTGGTTGTGAGGAAAGCGTGTGTGGTGGGTAGATGCTTCTTTATCAGCAGTGAGATAGCTGGCTGGACCATGCTAGAAAACTCAAACTACAGATAAGGTCTAGTCAGAGCATTGAACTAGAGGAAGGGCTTAGTGGGGGTCCCAGGAATCAAACCTGGGACCCCTAGGGCTAAGCTGGGATGCCTTAACCAACTTGGGACCTTTTTCTGAAGGGGGCATACATTTTAATAAGGATCAGAGGTCATGTATAACAGAGATTCAGTCTTGGGAAATAGAACTGGGGTTGTTACCAGAGTGGGGGGTGTCACAGTAGGTTCCATCATGCCAGGAATTATCTACCCAAGCAAGAAGGCTCAAAAAGCCGGGAAACCTTTATCAAAATTGACCAAATTATCGGATTTAAATCAAACGGTCAATCATAAATGGGTTATGGCTGCTCCAGTCTGTCAGCTGAAACCAGTTCCTCCTTGCAAATTGACGTTGATAAATTGGCGTAATTTGAGGATCACCCAATACAAGCTTGTTAATCAGCATAGTCATCAGAAATTGGTCACATAAGGGTTCTTTGCAACCCGGACCAGATACTTACTTGACAATGTGGAAGGAATAGGAGGCCAAGATTCAGGTGGTATTGCTTAGTCAATTTTCTGATATATACTGAATAATTTTCACTGTTCAACTCTAAGAGTTGAGTCCTCCCAAAATTTTACTTGATAAAAATCATTTATCCCTAGTTCTAATTTACTTTTCAAAATGCATCCTATGGTTGGGTTGTTATGATAAATTCTGTACAATCTAATTCTCAACCAAATCATTTCTGGAAGATGGGACCCCGCAGTTGGAACTTTGTTGTTGGCACTGCCCAATGTTAATTTTGTGCCTGCTGATCTTGAAGCCCCCCATTCTGGAAACTGAAAATTGTGTTGCCTCCCAATGTCCAGAATTTTATTCTGAAGATACATTGATGCTGTCTCAGGCCATTTATCTTGGGCTACTTTGGTTAGGGTTAATTGTTCTGCTTAATCCTGGTATTACAATTGGAAATTTTACAAAGAGATATCTGAAGCCATGTTTGTGTTTAATCATTAATTCTATGTGGATTCAGGTGGTAATTCCCCATTATTTAGAAACGGCTTCATACTATCCCGCAATTTCTGTTACAGGGTGTACATCGGAGGACAAATTTTATTAAGGTTCAGAGGTGGCGTCTAAAAGGGATATGGTCTTGAGAAAGGGGACTGGGGTTGTTACCAGGGTGGGGTGTGCATCAGAGGAAAATTTTATTAAGGTTCAGAGGTGGTGTCTAAAAGAGATTCAGACTTAGGAAAGGGAACCAAGGTCTTTACCAGAGTGAGGGTGTACATCAGAAGTTCTCTTTATCCCTGCTATTCCGGGTTTAACCTCTATCTATTATCGGTGGGGAAGGATCAATGACAGTGTTTGTCGGGTTTCCTAGTACCTTGGATGGGGTGCCCAAACTTATCTGCTCTGGTGATTGTATTCTCTATGAGCTCTAGTAAGCTATTTTGTGATGCCACTTGACTCAGGTGCATGGTGAGATATGAGCCTTGTTCTGGTTTGTGTATGGTCTTAAAATCCATAGGATGCACTAATGCTTGTACCACTGTTGGTTCTATTCTTGATCCTGACATGAAGAAGATGTTGGATCTTGGGAAGAGTCTAACCAATGGATCAAGCATTGGGGGTAACCTCTGTCCAGAAGTGGAATGCTCCAATTCATCCCAAAAATCTGCCAGCTTGGGCACACCCAGGTTAGTACAGCTGCAACAGATGCACCATGTAATTGAATCTATGCCAATGATATTTGGTGAATCAAGGGCTGTGATAGGATCTTGGTAGGGTTAGTGTGAAAGAGGGGGCTAAAATGACTAAGTTTGGCTCCTATCCTGGCAAAATAAACCGCCAGGATGCTGCTCAGTGGAGAACTGGAACAGCTGATTGAAGGGGGACCACAGGGAGGACACAGGGGACAGCTGAGGGAAGTATGCATTTAATCCCATCAGCTCTAACCCGGTGAGCAACCAGGGCGTGCAGGTGGGGGTGGGAGGAGACATCACAGGGGCGCATAAGGGCACCAAGTCATTATTCTCCAGGTTGGGGAGGGTGGGCATTGATGTCACCTCACCCACTGGAGCAGGAGAGAAATAGTAAACATCATCTAAATCCAGGTCATAACATGTCAAGCTCTTCACCACGGCCTCTCCAGAAAAAAGGAGACCACCAGGGAGACTCAAGAGTCTGGAAGAATCTTCACCCATGAGCCACGCAGAAGAGGAGATCTTTGACCAAAGATCTGGCAAGGTTGACCACAGGAGCAGCCAAAAGGGGGCCAAGGAAAATAAAACAAATTTAATGACTGGGAGTATCATAGTTGGGTTCTCCTCAAAATTTGGGGAAGAATGGTGAAGTTTTTAAAATTGTAAGCAACAGAATTAAGCTCAGTAGGGGTAACCACAAGCAGGAGGGTAAAGGAAGCCACAGAACAGGTCTGGAGAACTTGGTTGTGGTCTCAGGTGCCTGGGGTAGTACAAGAACAAAAAGCGGGTTAGAAGACAAGGATTTTAAAGAGAAATTCAAAGTAACAATAGATATTGTATATAAAATTTAACTGGAATTTAGGTTGAATGGTATTTTTGTGAACAAAGGCAAAAGCAGAAGGGAACTATACACCCAAGCTTCTGCTAAGGGTCCCAGAGGAGATGTTGGGTTTGAACCAGACTGACACAGGGTAAGCTTTACAAGCACCATTATCACTTTTAATTTTTAAACTAGAGGAACTCCAGACTGGGGTTTCACTACTACAGAGTTTAAATTTAATTGCAAACAAACCAAACTTTAATCTAATTGGAAAATAGACAAGCAGAGGACTGAAAGTCCCATTGCTGTTTAAAAGGGAGTGTGCTGAAAGGGAAGGGGTCACATGACTACAGGGCTTGGATCTGATTGGGTGGGGGAGAAATTTTGCAGGTCAGGGCCAGGGAGACTGGAGGGTTTCATCTTAATTTCTGGGGTGCTACCTGATTGGCTGGAGGGGCTTTCAGGGACTTGGGATTCACTTGAGATTTTGGGTGCCAATGTGGCAACACACAATTGGTTGGATCTGATAGTTTTTAAAAGTGGGCAACACCAGGCTAGTAAGTAGTCCAAATCAATTAATGTTTCTTCCCAGGAGGGAACAATCAGAGCCGGGGGTCTGCAGGGTAGGCCAGAACAAATCTCTTGTCAAAAGTATGAGCTAAATCTCCTAGAGAGTTAAGTGGCTTGGCTGTAATTTTTGGGCCTTTTTTGGTGCAGCGGGGAAAAATGGTTTGATCCAAGGCTAAAGGTGGCAGTGAATTTACAGTTAGGGCGGATCAAGGACATGGGGTCCTGGCATTTGCTATAACTTACGCATCCAAGCCCTTGGGGTTTTTTTTGTTTTTGGATCCCCCTAGATTGGGGGATGGGAAGCTTTGAATCAGATAGGATGGCCATATTGGGCTTTTTGGTCTCTGGATGGGTTGGATTTTATACCCTTTTGAATAAAAATATCATCTTTGGCTGAAGGTTGGGCCAGAATCCTCATTTCTTAACCTTAAGGTTGGAGAGGAGGGTATAGGTTTTATTTCAAAAGGATCTGAAGGCAGACATCTGTCTGGGGAGGGGTACGGAAATGATCCAGGAAGAATTGTCCCCTAGGCAGGTTTCTGGAACTGTTCCTGATCTTAAATGGCAGGCTGCTTTATAAAAAAAGCAGCCACTCTTTGATATCTGCTGCAGCACTAGCCCTGGGTTATACTGTTGGGTGTAGCTTGGAGATAACCCTGGGTAATGTATATCAGGTTGGTCTATACTTCATGTTCTGGTAGCTGGTTAGTTGGGGTGTGTGTAAGGATCAACTTTATATGTGGAGTGGGAGCTTGGCATGAGCAACCTTGGTTGGGTTATCTGGGATGCTTATCTGGATCTGATGGGGATCCCAGGCAGAAAGTTGAGTAGGTAAGTAGGGCTGTGTTGGCCCCAAAAAGGGACAATTGTGGCAAATGCTGCAATCGCCCCGTTCGCTCTTCCCCATCTACGTCTTTCGGATTCCCCTATGCTGGGGGAATCCAAAAATTCATAAAAAGGAAGGCCATCTGAGGCCTTCTTTTTTCCGGACGGGCCAAAAAAATAAAAAATAAAGGTAAAATAGTTTTTTAAAATAAAATAAAATTTCAAATTTATGATTTTAAATTTTTAAAAGAAGAAATTTAAAGAAAATATAATTTTTTATTTCAAAAAAATCTGGAAGTTCAACTTCCGGATTTTGCTCTTAAGATGAAACGGGTTCTCCAGATTTCGGAAGGGTGGCTCCTTTTTAGAAAAGAAGCCACCCATCCGAAATCCGACGCAGCCCTATAGGTAAGTATCCTCCCTTTGTTCTTTTAGAGCCATGTTTTTGATTAACTGATCTCTTAGCAGGGCTCCTTTTAAAGTATCATAAGCTTATAGTTCAGGGATAATAAGGCAATATGCATAGGGGAAGTGAGGAGATTAGAGAAGAAATGATTTATTGAATGGTAGATTTTAAAGATATTGTGGCTATTGACGTCCATTGATTCAAACATGTGTGGAATGGTGGTCATGTGGATGGTCAAAATGGAGGGTTCGGGGCTGGTTTCTCAGCACCATCGGTTTATGGATCAAGGGGTGCTTCTTGATGAACCCTAGAGGCTTAGGTCGATGATGAGGGTATAGTTTGATGGTGGGTTAGATCGGCTACGATCTCTTCCGATGTTTAGCGTTGGTTTCCTTTTTTGGTGAAGTTGATTCTTTATCGGCCTGCAGGTTGGTTTTGGTGGTAGCTTGATTGGGATATCTCTAGGCGGTGTTGAGTAGTTTATCAGGGTTGACTAGTTACTTTGTTAGTGGGTCAAGGTTGCAATTTGGCGATGCGAGCATGGCTGATGCTGGGTAAAGTTGGGAGAGGCCTGGGGTGGTGGGATTGGCAGCGAAATGCCTTTTTTGGATGGATATTGTTTGAAACTTGGCGCAGCGGGTCACATCAATAGCTTGCCCATCTTGGAACATGCAGAGTTGGCTTTGAGTTAGAGTAGGATTTATTTGGAGATAGGGGTTTTTTTCTCGGTTACAGGACAATCTGAGGCGGTGTGACTTGGGAGCGGGTGTTTGGCATAAATGGTATTTGATGGAACTTTTTGGAAGGAGCTGTAGGTTGATTACACAAGGATGGAAGTGACAAGCGCGGAATTAGGCCGACCCCATGCCCGAAAGCAGAGCGCGAGCAAAAAGAAGCCTGCCAACAGCCTGCCTGTGTTGAGCCGAGGGATTTCGCCCTCGTGGGCAAGCATCTTTGGTCCCCGCAACCGCATCACCCGCCGCAACAGCGACGAGTCGCTTAAAGAGGCAAAGGTCCACCACAAGCGAAACATGACCACTGACCCCTCAACCGAGTTTCGACGCGCTTCGATAGACTCATTACATCCCCCGAGCATCAAAGAGCCATGCAAAAGCCCAACGGTTGCCGTCGCCTACCAGGAAGTGGCCAATGCCATACAGATGGGCAACTTCAACAAGAGCTCAACCGCCGTATCAACTATTACCCACCAATCACCAAACAACATTTCCCCGCAGGACACGTTGGTCAAGAGTGATTCTCCAGATGCCATTTCCCCGGAAGCCTTTGTTAAATCACCCACTCAGCTGGAGGCCCCTTCAAACTCGCTCGACGAAAATACGGTCAACAATGCACTCGATATAGCTTCCCACCAGATGTCGCGAGAACGGCTACCCAGCGCCAAGGTCCCCAGCTATAGCATCCCAGCAACCTTCCAGAGATCCGCAGACGCTCCTCTGGCCCACAACATCCACGTCTACCCCGAGGGCTTTGAAACCAAGCACAACACCTACTTTGGCCTAATAGTGGTGGGATGCGGTGCAGCGTGCTTCGCCATTGGAGCCATGGGGGGTAGTGCTGCGTGGGCCAGCATCCTTCTCGCGTGTGGTGTGTGGGTGCTGGCCCACAAGACACGCATTGATCGCGAAGCCATCTATCACCAGCTTGACCGCCACTGTGCTCTAAAGGACAGGCTTTCCAAAAGAGGCGAGACTGCGGAATGGCTCAACCAGCTCGTGGAGCAGATGTGGAGTACACTGGACCCCATGCAACTGACATGGCTGGTGGATGGGTTAGAAGATACCCTCACCCAGGCCATGCCCAAAATACAATCAACCCATGTCCAAGACATTGAGCTCGGCACCCAAGCCCCGCGCATCACAAACATTCACATGTTCCCTCCCACTGTCCAAGACGCTCCAGATGAACTGTACGGGGAGGTATCGTTCGACCTGCATGCGTATCCCTCATCGACTGGCTCCAGCACTGCACCTCCCCATCTCCTTCTGCACCTGTGCATGGGGGAGGGGTCGCTACCGCTGCCGGTTAAAGTACAGCTTCTCAAGTTTAGTGGCAGGGCGCGGTTCCGCATTCAAACTTCAACCGAGAGTTCCTTCTTTAAAGGTCTACACTTGTCCTTTATTTGGCTGCCTAGCTTCGATATCGCCGTCTCTCCGCTAGGGCTTCTCGATCTGATGAGCCTCCCGATGCTCTCCCACTACATCACGGACAGCATCAGCTCAGCCCTGCAGAGGTTTGTTGAGCCTTACTCGCTCACAGTAGATCTCCAAGGCATCCTGTCAAACAACCGGCAGCAGGCAACGGACACGGTTAGCATTCTTCAGATCCATCTCAGAAGCGCAGCATACCTGGTCCCTGATACCTTGGGCACCACCCTCAATGCCAACGTCACCTGCTCCATCGAGAACAACAAGGTATTCGCCACAACCCGCACCATCGCCAGCCAGCGGCCCGAGTGGGATGATACCATGTTTGTTCCTGTGCCCCGCCTGGCGCTCGAGAGCGACCTTGACTTATTGGTGCAGGTCTGGGACTCGGATCTCGACCAAACCAAGCTACTAGGCGAGGTGCGCTTCAGGATCCGAGACATCTTTGAGCTCAACGCCACAACCGTCTTTGATGGCGAGGTTGACCTTGGCCGCCAGCACATGGCCAAGGAGCGGGGGTTGGGCGGCACCCTCTCCATGACGATGAACCACTTTGCCATCTCCCAGAGAAGCACCCCAAAGGAAAGCTGTCCCGCCATACTGGCCTGCTTCACTTACCAGGCCTTGGCCATCGAGCTCAACCAGGCCTACAGCGACAGATCCTGCCTTCCCAACCCATACGCAGTCCTGTATGTCAACCACGAACCCGAGCTGGTGACGCGCATAAAGTTCAACAACCCTGCACCCCACTGGAACGCGGCTAGCGAGCACTTTGTCCGGAACTGGAAGTCAACCAGCGTAACAGTTGTCGTCAAGTCACGCATCCCTGACGAGCCAGACCCCGTAGTGGGGGTAGCCAACGTTGACATGGCAAGCATCTTCATGGACTGGGACGGGAAGGCACCACTTGAGCATTCTCAGTGGTACTCCCTCCAAGGCGGACAAGGGTTTGGGCGAGTCCGGTTTGGGTTTGTCATCAAGCCTTTGGAGATGCAGCTGCCACCCCAGCTGACGGGAAGCAACGTGGGGACTCTGGTCATCGATAGCTTATCCATCACATCGTCCCACTACATGGATACCCGCGAGCCCTTCTACATCCACGCCCAGCTGGAGACCAATGCCTCGGCTTACCAGGCAACCCAGCAGGCGTTTAACTCGCCACATAGGATAGAGTGGGAAGAGGACCAGCTCCTCTTCCCAGTCCAAGACCGATACCGCAACACGATCATCCTGTCCCTCCGGCAAAAGTCCCTCTACACTGGTGACAAGAACGTCAAGATCTGCAAGCTGCGCCTCAGGGACCTTCTCGATAGCAACGTCCAATCCTTCACCTTGGCCCTAGAGGACAAGCTTATCAGCAGCTCCCTCCACATCCGGGTGGTTCCGCTGTCCGGCCCAGACGAAAACCTCACCCTAACCTTCCGGGCCGGGTTCTTCCCCGGGTTCAGCTATGCCCACCGTCGCCACTTCACCACTAACCTCCCGGGCCTGGACCCCAAAGCCATGATCAGCGAGTCCAACCTGGTCTGGAGCATCCCGGCCGAGGAGGACATCCTGAGCCCCACCTTCAGCAACGCATCCTTTGCCTCCTCCATGCCCCGGCTGCGCAGCATCTACGGCGAGGAAGCCTCGATCCACGAGCCAGAAGCCGAGCTGCCCAAGCTTTCAAAGTCCGCCACCCTCCGCCACCTCATCCAGCAGAAGGTGCTTGACCTGACCTCCCGCAACCGACCCCAGCCCCGCTTTAATACCATCCCCACCTGAACCAGTACCCACCTTAATAAACCCTCCATCACCAACATCAGACCACTAGAACAGGCCGTGACGAATGTTAGCTAAGAAATAAATCGGCCTCTTCAAAAGACCTCAAAGTACCCTCAATCCCTAAAAAACAACAACCCCACCCAGTTGGCCGATAAGTGGATCCGCTTAGTGGGCCTGATATCCAACCATCAACTAGAATATAAACCAGCCAAAGCCAGGTTTCCCAAGCACCCTTTTAGAACCCACTAAATAGAAGTACGGATTGCCAAACCAAATTCAAAGTTGATAAAAGATAGCTTACCACCGCTTTTATCAACCAAGAAGTAGGGTAGCAAGGCAAAGTAAAAAAAATTCAGACCATAAATTGTTAAGTGAGGGTTAGTAAAGATCAGTTCAAGCATCTCTGAACCCTTACCCCCCCTTCTGATAAGAGTCCCAACCAGATCAGAGTAAATCCTAGGGCTACAGCGACCCACCCCCAGACAAAACCCAGTCCAGATCTGGGGGTTGCCTGAAACTAGGGATCAAAATCTGACCCTCTCAGGAACAGCGATTCTCCTACCTTGATGATCTGACCCTCCCTTCCAGGGTCATGGAGGAGGCTATCCCTGTAAAGCTATGTCTCCCCCTAAGGCCTCCACTTTGATTTTTGCTAACCCCTTGGGGGCCCTCCCCCAAATTCCCTTTGTCAAATTATCCAAAAGTTACCAAAAAGCCCCTGAATGAAAACCTTGCAGAACTGTTCCAAAGATGCCCCACCCAACTCATCCAAGAGACACCCCTGGTTGAATACCCTGTGCAGTAGCAGCTGGGGGCAGCAGTAACTGCGTCCAAAGCAGGTTCCCTGATTTCTAGCTGATCCAAGGTTCCCTTTGACTCTGACCGGCCAAGATTTGTCAAGGTTTCCCTGGCATGAAAGATCCACCCATGCTGGCTCATATCCTAGTCAATCAGTTCAGGGACTCTCAATCTCCGCCCAGATCCCCTTAAAGGGATGCAAGCGTTGTAAAAGGCCCTGCTTCATCGTTCTCCACTCTAATGAAGTTTGAAATCTGGCAGTGAAATTCAGCTATCTGGGGTTACCTGCTGCTTTAGCGCTCAGCATATCCCTCCCCCTTTGGCCTCCCAGAAATCGTCAGGGACAACCTTTTTGGTTTTGGGAGAAGGGTGATTTATTGTGGCTGGGACCAAGTTTTGTTACTCACCACCCCCTCCCCAGAATCCAACCCACCTCCTGGCATTAGGTAGCTCTCCCCCAGGCTGACCTGGGCGGGTTGCCACCATAATAATACACTGGTACCAGAACCCAGCTAACCCATGATGGTTACCCTTTTAAAGTAACCCCTATCCCCTGGCTTGACTTAACCGTCTACTTAAAAGTTTAGATCCCAACCAACCTGGTTATACCCACCAATGCTTACATCCAGATCCAACCCTCCACCAGGGGTAAGGTAAGCCAGGATACCATCAGCCCCAACTTTATCCTGACTGGTGGTAAATTGGCCCAGGTTAACAGTTCAACAACCAGGAACATCCTGAGCAGATCCACCCCAAGCTGGGATGGGTCAAAACTTTGGCAACCATAGCAGCATCCCATAATTGCAGCAGCTACCAGCTGGATACAGGACCCCCCAGCTTTAACCTGACCTCCCTGAAGCTGGATTTAAGCTTGGTTAACCCTGGGATCCATCAGATCAACCTCAGATGTGAGGAGGGCCAAGGCAGACAAAGAAACACCAGGGGTCCAGCATAGCCAATGTCATTTAGGGTTGAAGTGATACCTTTCTATAAAGATGGGTTCCCCTAGTACAAGGATCCAAACTCCTCCCAAAAGCCTTCAGGAGCTGATCCCTACCTGCTAAAGCTGGGATACCCAGTTGAGAAAGATGCTATACAGAAAACCTGTCCAAGGATGCCATCTCAAACCGCCTGTCTGAAACCCCTATCTGGGTTTATTCTGGCAAAGGTGCGCTGGATGGCTCTAGATACATAAAGACCCACCCCTGTCCCGGAACGGTATAAATGGCCCCTGGATAGATTCAAAATTACCCAAGGGTCCTAAATATGCAGTAAAAGAGGGAGCTGCCAGTGGCAACTACAGTGGATGAAGCTCCCGAGTAGGGCTAAGTCATAATTGAGACAAGGGACTCCTTTTCTAAAAGGGAGCCATCATCTCAAATCTGGCGACAATTTCAAGAGGATCTTCTCCAAAAAAATCTCCAGGAATTGTTTTCGCGCTCATGTGTGAGCAGTTTTTTTGGGGGGTTTTCAAATAAAACATATATATATACATTCTTTCTATTCTAAAAAATTATAAAGTATGATCTTGAACTTAATTATAGCTCCAAAAAAATATTTTAGATGTTTCAAAGAATCCCGGCTGGTCCGGAAACCAGACAGCTGTCTCAGGCCTTCTTCTTTGCTTGAGATTTCCCACCCCCCTGCACTGGAGGATCTGAACAAAGGATCCCAGGCAGGAAGGGCATGGCAATCACGGCAAATGCTGTGATGGTCCCTTTTAGCCGCCAACACTGCCCTGCTCCCAACCCAACTCATCCAAAACTGTCCCCAGTTTATATCCAAATTCCCCCCACTATTAAACATATATATAAGCATATCACGGATCATATAAAAGACATATGGATAGGCTCAACCCCATCCAAGGGTTCCAACCCTGCAATATAAATATGGGGCCCTGTGATGGTTTACATGGAAGCAGTTCTGCAGGTGAGGGTTGCTTTGGCTTCAAATTAAGACGCTATGCTGAAAATTGATAGGGTGCTGTTGGTTTGTTATAGGTAGAGGCCTAGTAGGGAATAGTGGCTACTGGGGAAGGTAAAGCCTGGATAGTAGGTAAAAGAGACTACTAGAGGCAAATGTTGTCCCCACCCAGCAGAAGATATTGACTGCTGTGGGCTAGAGGTCTTCATCCAGCAGGGGACTGTGGCTGCTTGGGGTGAAGAATGAAATAGCCCAGCAGGGAACTTTGTCTGCTTGGGGTAGGGAGTGATCCAGCCTGATGGGTAGCGTTTAATGCTCAGGCTGGAGAATTTTTAGACCCTGGCAGATAACATAGGCTGCCAGGGTAGAAGTATGTGCCAGCATGGTAGGGGACTCCTACCAAGGCTGTAAGTTTTGGACCCCTGGCGGGTAGCGCGGATTGCCAGGGATGAGAAGAGCTCTGAGGGCTCTACACACCCTGATACACTTACAGGAGGTCTGTGAGCAAGCATTCTACCTAACGGACTGGTAGGGTGTCCTTGTTTATGCCCCTATGGGAGCTTTGGAGAGATTTTAAAGTGAGCATTGAAGGGCATGGATCTACTCAGGGGTGTCACCAAAGCGGTTGCTTGGGGAAGCGGCTGCAGAACTTGGTGTGATCAGGCCTCTGGGTAGTCAAGCTGATTCCTTTGCGGCTGAAAGCTCAGAATTAATCACCTGGGTGGGTAAAGACAACGGCATAGACTTTTTGGTCTATGGTTGGATGGCCTAAGTGTATTGCCACTTGCAAGAGCCTAGTCAAACACCAATAACAATGTAGACTCATGCCTGGGTCTACAGGTTTTGGTAACAGGGACTGAGATAAAGGACTGAGGTGGTTCATAGTGTGAGATCATCAGTGAAGACTGATAAGAAGGACTGTATGATCACAGTGAAGGCTAGTTGAGGGACTGTTGGTTCATGATGAGGAAATGGCCAAAGGACTAAAGGATTATGATGCAGGAGTAGCTGATCATGATTCAGGAACAGTTCAATTGATTAGAAGATCATGATGCAGGAGTAGCTGATTATGATACAAGATAGATTGAAAGCCTAGAAAATCATGATGCAGAAGTGATCAAAAGACCAAAAGATCAGGATGCAGGAGAAGCTGAAGGCCTGGTTTAAGCTGTTTGGTGACTAAAATGAGCTGTTTGATGACTGAGAAGGACTGATTGCTGGCTAGGCTGAGGAACCAGAAGATGTTGTTGAAGAACTGGCTGAAAGTCCAGAAGGTAATGGTGAAGGACTAGCTGAGGAACTTGAAGATGGCTTGGAAGGACTAGCTGGACTAAATACAGGAGCTAGAATGCTAGTTCTGAATTCTTGAGGAAGAAAATTATAAGAAAGAAGCAGTTAAAAAATCATTTAATGCTACCAATAATATAATATAAAGAAATAATTAGTTATCATATTAATTCAAATATGGAAGAAGAAATATTTTACAGTGTTTAAACTGTAAGTTTAGTGGGATTTGATTAAGTGGAAAGAAGCTGGAAAGAGGCCAGAAACAGAACAAAGAAACCGTAAAGACAAAGGGTCAGATTTTGGCAAGAACAACTAGGAGAGGCAAAAGGCAAGCAATGGGCATGTTTGAAGCTGTGAAATGTTGAGGAAAAGGCAGGGAAACTCAGAGAAACGTTGAAAAATCAAGGGTTCAAAATTCCCCTATGTAAAACATAGGCAAAAGCGCTCAAGATTTGCTGGAGAAACATGACAGGAATTACGGTGAAACCGTTTGAAACATGGAGCAGTTGTTTATCCAGAGCAAGACAGCCTCAAGTTTGGACCATAGTCAAGAGCAAGTCATTTGGGAAAAATGTTTGGAAAAACTGTTAAATTAAGTTGTTTGATTAGCTGAAAGTTGAAGTTTATTTGATCAGTGCTTTGAGGGCTTTAACTTAAGAGTTAAAGCCTAAAAAATGAGGTGCAGAAGCAGAAAATCCAGGGCTTTCATTGGCTGAAGTAAGTTAAAAGGGTTAATATATTATAGAAAGAGAAAAACTTGTTAGTTTAAGCTTTGGAAAGCCATAGTTCTGAGAGTGAATTTGGTATGAAGCAAGGAGCTATAAAAGAGGGAGCTATCTGAGGCTTCTCAAGGACTTGATCAAGTGGATTACAAAGGCCACAAGGACTACAGAAGGAGCTGAAGATCAGGTTGAAAACGCAGAAGCCCAAGTTAAAGAAGGCAGAGCTCAGGATAAGGAACCAGAGCTGGAGCAGAATGCATGATCCCAGGACAAAGGTGCATGAGCCCAAGACTAAGTACAAGAAGTCCAAGAGATTGTTGGAGGACTCCAAGTATTGGCAAACCAATATTGTTTACCATACCCAGGCAATATATCAGAAGGTTTCTAAGGGAATTGTCCTTCTGACCGTGAATAGAAGCCTATTACAACCCCTGCCCAAAATTTCCAGTGATCAAAATACAAACCCTATTAGTGAGCTACCCCATATCTTTTACCCTAGTCAAGGGGAAGAAGATACCTATTGTCAAAGTTGTAGAAGATTTGCCACCAGTAATTCTTCCCAGGAGGAGTGGGAGAGATTAACTAGGCATCTTGAGATGACAGATAGGGGAAGTGAGTTTATAGGAAATGAGTTCACCAAGTTGTTAAAGGACTGATACAGGCCCACAGAGGGGTTAGCACCCGCTGAAGTACAGGTGCATGGTGGGGATGCCCGCCTAGTAATTGGAAAAGTACTGGAAGAGTTTGCAGTCATGCAGGCTAGGTATAAACTTCTAGCAAGCCACCTATCACTGCTAGAAAATGATGACTCCTCCAAGCCGGTCCCTGGCTATGAACCAGAACACATTTTGGGGACTGGTGACCAGAAACCCCACAGGCTCCAGTAGCAACTTGAGTGGGCCAAGCTCCAAACTCGCCCCACCCTAAATCATGATATTCCCACATCTAAATCTGGTCTGAAATTAAACATCCATGTACTAAAACTAGCTCAAAGATCAACTATTAGGAGGGGATAAAAGTTTTCAGATTAGGGCCAGTTACCAGGCTCCAGTCCCAGCAGCCTTGGCAATGGCTTTGAGATTAATAGGGTGTCAGGATTGACAATTCATTACCCTGGGAAACCCAGGCCCAAGGGTGGGATTCAAACCCTGAACCTACATTCCTGCAGGCTACTAGGCCCATGGACCAAGGGCCCGCTTGCCCGTGTTTTTTTGGGATTGAGCCCCTGCAAGCTGAGGCTCCTGCTAAGTCCTGAAGCCAGAATACCTGCACCAGCTCAACCATGGTGGCGCCCAAAGAGGAGCCTATCAAATTTCCTAATGGAAGCAGAGATGGCGCCTCTGTGAATTTCATGAGTTTGAAGTCCTCTCAAGTAACCAATCAAACCCTACTGCCAAAGATAAACCCAGGCTTTGGGCCCAAACCCATGACCACAGCAAAGAATCAAGAACATTGGGTGACCAAATAGGATGTTTTGATCAATGAGAGAACACCCAGCCGAGGTGCCATTTTGCCGCTCCCACACCTGGGCCCTCTGGCTGCCTGCCCGCACTTTTCCTGATATTTTGATAAAGCCCTGATGGAAAATACTAAGTTTGGAGGCGGAATGCTATATATGCCTATAGATTCTGTGCTCAAACCTTATTGCCATTTTTAAATAAAGGTTATGTTACTTTGACTCTTAAAGCTATTGCCATATTTTGTATTTGCCGTCTATCAATTCAGTTCAAGATCTCCTGGCCCTCCTGCCCCACTACCCGCAGTTTTCTGTCCATCTGGTGCACCCTTTGGGCCTGTTCACTTCACTGATTATCCCTTGAAGCCTGAATATAAAGATTATACACCAGAGAAGATCATTGAACTTGACCCATTAGCTTGCATCCAATCCACCATCAGATATAACCGCCAAGGCCCGTGGATATTCTCTACCCTAAGCTATTTAGAGGAAAATTCAACTATCTCCCAGCCTACAACATCTATATGAAGCCACCCGTAACACCCAAACCAATGCCAGCCTCCTCCCCCTGACCTCCCAACCCACCATACCAGTAAGCTTTTTGGAATAGTGTACATCACTCTCACGGGGGTGATGGACACCATTGTGCCAGCTGCCGGCCCGTAATCTTGGGTGGGGAAGTCTGCTTCCTACCTTCTAAAGTTAGCTCCTCTCTTGTGGTGGGCCCTGCTCAAAAAAACCCTGCCCAAGTTACTCCCAGAAATGGCAGGCCAGCTGCTCAAGACTGGATCCCTGACATAGGGTGGCTTTCTTTGGAGTTACAGGCTAAATCATCTCTGATGGTGTTAACCAGCTTGACTGGCTGATCAGCATGCTTGGAGACACCAGCCCTGGTTTTGTCTGGCTGGGGTAAAGCTGGTCCCACAGTCATGCTGGATCTTTAGCATATCAACAACGGTATCAAACCTGGGCTTCTTTACCTTAACCACCTAGGTGGTTAAGGTGCCCTAACTTTCAAGCAAAGAGATGATCTTGGTGACCCCTTCCTTAACTGGCTTGAAGCAGTGCTAGTTAATGGATTCACTGCCATTGCTGGTGCAGCGCTGGAACATGCCCTCCACTGGTACTTAAATAATTGAATTAGGAGGCCAAATACTTCTTGATAATCCACAATGTGCTTGCCCTTGAGAAGGTTGCCGTAAAACATGTTTGCTTCCTCTTTTCTGACCATGGCCAGAGAAGCAAAGCATTAAAGATATCTTTGGTCTCATTTTTGCCATCCTTGAAGATCAGCTTGTTGAGGACTAGGTTTTTCATGAGGTTCTCTTTGCAGATCCTGGTAATAATAGAAAAAGCAGCCTTGGGGCCTGCTCTTGAGGACTTTTATAAAGGTATTGTCCTGTATTGCCTCAAAATCAACCATTGAAGTGGTATTTTAGGGAGGGTATCTGGCATCTTTTTGGATGTGGCTGGTTGCTCCTGGGTGGCCTCTGGATTGGCCTTATTCTTTTTCTGACTCTATTCTATGTTGGCTTCTCATCAAGTGTGGGCAAGATGTCATCAAGTTTTTCATGGGGTATATTCAAGGCATGGATATAAGTCTTCTCTTTTTCTTTTTGGGAGGAAGCAGAAGACAGAGGGAGAAGTATGATTGTTCACCTGGTTGTGGACGGCTCAAAGCTGATAGAAAGGTTTTGGGCCTGACAAGAAGGCCCCATCTGAGTATCAGATGTCACACTCAAGAAGGAGTATGAGATCCTTCTTAATTTGAAAAGAAAATTGTGTGATTTGGTGCCCCTTGGCTGTCATCATGCAAGCAAAAGGATTTACTAAGTATGCTAGTCTTATGGTCATCTTTTAGCACAAGATTGTCAATTTTCTGGCACTTGCACCAAGATTTTCACCAACTGAGTGTTGGTCAGCGATGTACCGCTGGAGTTTGGCTTTGCCACTAACTTCCTCTCCCTGGTTTTTGTTCAGATAAGGGAGGGCATGAGTGGCCAGCTCAGCTTAAGCCATTCCCTTACTAAGAGGGATACCTTGGCGCCAGAACCAGCACATGAGATAATAAAGAATCTCATCAGAGCCCAAACACTTGTGCTCAAACATGAGCTGCTTAACTTATGAAAAGCCTATGCTGGTTAATCTTTCAGGGAACCCAGGACTGTCACACTGCTAGTGATAATGGGTCATATTCTTCTTCTGATTATTGCAAGTAAACATAAAGCTGTCCTTGACAAAGCCAGAACCTCTCTTATTGGTTAATATAGAAAAGGATTCAGGGAAGACAACTGGAACTTTAACCTGCCCATTGACATTACAGATATTGACAACTGCATGCAAGTCACACTCTAGGATAAGCTTCTTCTCTGAGGCAGCTGATCCATGGTAATCAGCTCTGTAATCAGAGCCTTCTTCATGCTCATCTTTATCATTAGGATTGAACTGTTGTTCCTGTTTTTCTGATGGTGAATGGACAAGGAGAGAGTGGGGAGGAGTAGGCTGTAAGCCTTAGGCTCAGGGGAAGGTGTGGGAGCCTTAGCATGTGTTTTTTAGGTGGCAGCTTCATGGGGGTAGCCTTGGACTTTCTGGCCTTGGTGGGAGTAGCCTTGTCCTTGGGAGCCTTGGGGGTAGTGTTGGTAGTAGGCTTAGGAGGCATCTTAGGGTGTATTAGCATCAGAAAAGTTCAAATTCAGGGACAACTTTCAAAGTACAAAGGAGATGCTTTTAATGTAAAATTATAGAATACTTTTATATATTATTTTAGAGAAACTCTCAAAATATACAGTATCAAAAATGGGAAAATCTATGGTCTAAAAGTAATTTTATTATTATCAAAAGTTTATGAAAACTTAAATTTTTGGCCACAAATGTGTTTCTAGATGCCATATTTGAGATGCTGTTGGGCAAAAACATAGGAATTCTGCATAAATTTATTTAAATTTAATATATCCACTGTGGAGCTACCACAACTGGGCCAAATAGTAGAGCTTGAACAGCAAAAAAACTAGCTTATACAAATGGGGTTAAAAAATAACCATATGTTTAGATGAGATCAAAAAATACATATATGCAAAATTTTAGAGGTCTTCTTACATTTTTTAACATGGGTGAGAAACAGTGTATACTGTAAAATTAAAAAGTGTAATAAAAATCTTCATTGGCGTGTTCTAATTGATGTACTATGACGCCATATGTAAAAACAGGTTATTTCTTGGTGCTGCATTGGTAGGCAAAACTTCCATTAGACAATGAAGAGCATAGTGGATTTTTTAATGATGTGTTTTGCAATAGCGTAAACACTTCTTTACTATATAAAATCACTAGTAAACCATTTTATTGTTGAGCCCCAATTATCAAAGTTCTTTATATGATAAGGATAAAACCAATATATGAAATGTTCCTTTTAATGTCAGTGTTACAGGGAGATAGCACTATCAAAGTGGTGTTAATTTGGGTTGATTTATTATGTGGGGTCTCAAATTGTGATATACTTTATTCCCAGCTAATAAGGTAAAGTCTTGGATTTATTGCAAAAAGTATATTAATTATTGGATTCCATATGTTGTCTTTCAAGATGGCATCTTTTGTGGTGGCATTTTTGGCATTTTTAGGGTATTTACTATGTAATTTTATACTTAAAACCCTTATTCAGATAATGCCTTTTTATTTTGATTTTTTATAGTGTTTTTGTGATACAGTTTTTTGAGATGATGTATTAGAAATTGACAGGTAAAAACTAACTATTTAATAATTTTTATTAAGCTTTTTTTTGATTTTGCTATAGTGAATCCTACCTTTATTACAAAAGACTTTCAAGATATCAACTTTCAAGATAGTGTTTTTGAGATGAGTGTATTGCACTGCTTACACCAGCACTAACTCAAAGTCTTTTTTATAATACCAAAATATGTTCTCATAGTATCAATTCAAGACACTTATAATTGTCGTTAAGTGATTGGTTGTAAACTAGCCTTCACTGTAATCACACATTGATCCATTAAGCTTGGTGAACTAGAGTATGATGGTACTCTTGTACTGGATGATAATTAGTCCAATTGATCAACTAAGTTGCACTCCAAGTCCATATTAACTAATGATTACCCAATCATTTGGTTAATAGTGGGCTAAGTAATAGAGGAAACCGGGCTGTAGATGGAGGATCCTGGCGCTCTGCAGCTCTCATTAATCCCTTCCTTACTATATAACTCTCTCCTTGACTTATTAAATAAAGATCAATTTACATAACTTATAAGTTATTATATGCATTAGGCTAAAGAACTTATCTTAGCTTAGTCTTTAATAACAACTAAGGTTGTATTTGAGTTAAGTGAATACAGCTATCACCCACCTGACAGCTGAAGTTACAACATTTGATGCTCACTCCAGCATGCATATGTCCAATGGTACTCACCGCCCTGATGGGGACTTGCCTTTTGTGCAGGGAGGTGATGGAGATAACCTTCTCCATGCCTTTCTTTGCCATCTCCAGGACCACCCTGATGGGCTCTTCACAGAGATCAATTGCCTTGCTGGAACAAGGGATGGTCTGCCTAACAAATTTGTGGCTTTTGGTCAATTTATGACTGACAGTATAGCATCCCTGCCAGATAGAGGATCAGTCCTCTCTGCACCTCAATGTCCCAGTGCCACTTGAAGTGGACAGAAATGCAGAGCCTACCCAGCAGCAGCTGGAGCAAGCCATCAGTAGCATGGACTGTGGTGCATACCAAAATGGGGAAGCTACATGAGAAGCTTGCTGCTACTGCCATCTTATGGCACAACAGCTAAAGAGAAGTTCCGTAACTTTACAGGAATAACTCCTAACCAGCTTTGGTTGCAGATGAAAACAATTGAACAAGCCAAAGAGTATATCCATAGCTTTGCATATTCTGCCATTTGCCACAACTGAGACCCACTTGGGTTATCAACTGTTCCTTATCTCTCATCAGGGAAACTTGATAAACAATCAGCAGGCTTTCCTCTGTTGCCTGTAAAATAAACTCACGGGCTCCATGACCAACATCAGTCATAAACTAAACAGCTTGGCTGGTCACCAAAACTTCACTGTAAATTGGTCAGCACAGCTAGAGGAACGCCTGACAAACTACGTGGTCACAATGGTTGGTACTATGCTTGAACACAAAGGACTGGACAATAATTGGCTTGGCACAGTCACCCACCACGTAAAAGGAGGAGAAGCCACTTTCCGTTATCTATGCAGTGAGGTTGAGTCTCTACGCCGCTCTGTAAGAATGATCAAGGATGGGGCTTCTTCCAAAGGCAACAAGGAAGACACTGCCCTTGTCCAGCAGGACATAGAGGAGCTATATGAACAGGTCAGTGAGATTGACAAGGGCCTCTGACAATCCCTTTCCGACTGCAACCATTTTAATGTGGAATTTCCCAAGTTTGCAAAAATGATTGACCACAACCACAACCGCACAGAAGAAAATCATGATAATCTTGAAAGATTAAGTAATAGTCATTGGGATATGCAAGAAAAGAACAATGTGTTGTTCTAAAAACAGGAATCATATATCAAGAAGCTTGAAGACAAACTACACATAGCAAATTGCACAATAAAAGACCTGGCCTGAGAAGTACAATTGCAACATAGCAATATTCTGCATCTAAAAGGACAAATAGAGCAACTAATTCAGGCGTATTCTAACCAGATTGTGCCCGAACCCTGAACTACAAGCAACTACGAGAAGAAGTCAAAGCGTCTTGTCCACTGTCAGCCAGGCAATGTTGGAGGACCATTGCTCCTTCCATATCTATGAGAGCAAAGAAGACAACATATGCTGTAAAATGAGGAAAGTCTATATTGCAGTAACCAGTTCTGGATAGCAGCAAAACACTTCTTCTTGGGGCTGCTGCTTCAACTTCCAGGACTAGCAACAACACTAGAGACACGGCTTCTGAAGCGCAATTCTGTACCTTGAACCAGAAAAATACCTCACCTCC
>QTSX02007504.1:0-29479 GCA_014839935.2 Entomophthora muscae | reverse complement strand
TTGTACATTAGAATCCCACATTTCTGATTCATGTATCCCGCATTTGTTTGCTGAGCTTTGTCTTTTTTAGTTGAGTTATCTGCTCAAGGGATTCAAAATTTGCCAATTTAAATAAACCAAGAAAATTCAAATTAAATGGTTAATTTTATTTAATATTTTAATTTCACTCATCTGAGTTGCCTGCAAAAGTGATTCAAAATTTGGACCAAGGATTTGACAATCCGGCATTTTTATGTTTAGGCTCTGAATTTACAGGACATGGTTAGAGATGAGGTCTACTTCTTCAGCAACAGAGGTTATGATTGAGACTCTAAACTTGCCTCTCTCTGACAAGGTCCTGTTCAAGTCATACAAAAGACTGGCCCCAACTCATATACATTGAAGGAGCCGGTTTATGGGCAATTGATTACTAGAGTGCATGTACAATATATGTGTGCTGCTCCTAGTAGTCAAGAGTAAGCCCCAATGAGGACAACAATCTGAAAAAAAGAAAGCCTAATAAAAAAATTCATGGGTTGTTGTCTAGTTTGCCAAAACCAAAAGATATTTAAGAAAAGGAAATTGGAAGACCTTTATTTTTGAGATACCAGGCCTTGCATATACCAGAAAAATTGAACCAAGGCCTGAACTGCAGCCAAGCAACAAAGCTGGTTTCCAGAGGACCCACAAAGCCTATGCCCAAGGATGGGACATTGAAGACCCACCAAGCGCTGTACATGATTGATCCCCATAGCCACAGAGAAGGACATGCCAAGGAAGAGACAATTCTACAGAAGGGATTCCTGGAGCACGTACTCATCTGGTGTCTTCCCACCTAGATGGTAGTACACCCCAATAAGCCAGTCACAGAAGGCAGCCATGTTGTATTCCTTGGTAAGGTCAAACTTGTTGGCACCACAGAGCACCAAGTTGCCAGTAAGGGCCATGGCAATCAGATGATCTTCACTGACATGATCCACCCCTTTCAGAGTAGCCTGGAATGCACAACAAAGTCTTTGCTCAAAGTTGTTGTAGCTACCCAACCTTTCACTTGAGGAACAGTCTGGCCAGGCATGGCCCAAGCCCTGATCACTGCCTTGAGGATGGCCAACACAGTACCCTGCTGAGTGGCACCAAGTTGTTGACCACAGAGAGTAAAACTCTGAAGATAACTCCCCAAGTACTTCTCCATCTGAAACATAGGAAATTACCACTGAGCCAAGTATTCTCCTCTAACTTGAGCTGGGTAAGGACTAGTGACTGTTGAAGAGCCAAGCACAAGGCTGCCAGTAAGGGATCAGTCCCCTCCAGAGGCACAGCAGGAATTGATTCCCACTGAAACTTGGCTGACAAGTCCAAGTACTGGCTTTCCACGTCCACCATGGACAATAGCTGGGCTAGAGTCTGCCCTCTCACAACTGGGGTCCTTTTTTCTTGAGCTGCCTTGGCTGGAGTCCATTTTCTCTTAGGTATAACCACCTAAACAGTTTTCTTTTTGAGCTGAGGAGATTTTAAAGTATAGGAATGAACCATACTTCTACCTGGGGTCCTGTAGGCGCTTTTTAAATCCTGTCATCTAATCCAGTGGCAGGAAAAGTTGCAATGTTCTAAAATGTGATGGATTTGATGGAAATTAAATTCAAAGTCAGATCCAGAATGTAATTACACATAGGCAATTGCTAAACCAATTGATTGAGAACTAGTGTGTCAGGAAAGACAATTCAGATGCTCCTAAATCTCAAAATACAGAACTGGAGTCAAACCCTGGGCAAAACCCTTTGCAGACCGCCAGACCCATGGGCTGGGAACCCAATAACCCACTACTTTTTGATAAAGTTGTTACCAGCCTGCCAGGACCTGAGCCCTTAGCCGTCCTGCAGGATTCTGCAAGCAAACTGCCAGTGCAAGATGCCAAGAATTTCCCCAAGGTGCCAACGCCTGATACCAGCAGTTTGCTCAGTGAAATACGCAAGTTTCTCCATGAGAGTTATTCCAAACTCCCCCAAAGTCCCGGGGGAGGCACTGAACCCAAGGAGGCATACAATACCCAAATCAATAAACAGAAGTCTTCTCATCCCAAAGCAGCCAGTGACAAACCACCAGTGCCAAGCGCCACACTGCCATCTGAGACCCCCAATGCCAACCCGCCCAAGCCCAGAAAACCTGACCAGGTAGTGAAGCCTGGCAGTGTGGTATAAATACCTGCTAGGCCAAGATCAATCCCCATCTTCATTTTTAAATAAAGGTTATGAGATATTGGTTTCCCCAATTATTGCTGTATTTTATTCTTGTCATCTGCCAGTTAACTCAAAGATCATCTGACCCCCCTGCCAGCCCGCCAGCTACGTACTGCCTGCCTGGTGCTCTCTTTGGTCCTGTCCATTTCACAGAGTACCCCTTAAAGCCTGAGTACAAGGACTACACCACCAACAACATACTAGCCCGGGATCCCTTGGCCAGAACTACAGAGTTAACCAGATACAACTAAGAAGGCCCTTGGTACGTTACCAAACCCTGCCTGTTCAGAGATAAATACAACTTCCTTCCTGCCTACTAAATGGACATGGAACCACTTGTCACCCCTAAACCAATACCTGCCTCCGCCGCTGAACTCCCCCTGGACCATACCAACAAGCTTTTTGGAATTTTATACATTACTCTCACGGGAATAATTGATACTATTGTCCCCACCACTGGTCTGTGGTCGTGGGTGGGCAAGTCAATGACCTACCTCATTAAGTTAGCACCAATCCTTTGGTGGGCCCTGCCCATCCAGTCCGCAACCTGCCAGTTCCCAAGCGCTAACAAGCTGGCCAGTTGGGGTTGGTTCCCTGACATAGTGGATACCAGAGCATTCTGGATTCCACTCAAATCCTCTCAGTAATTTGGCAATTTGGAGGTCACACAAAGGGGCAACAAACAAGGCCTTCAATTCTGGAATTAAGGCTCATACTTGGCGCTTGAGTCTGGAAACCTAAACAGAGGTGATGTCAATAATCTGCTCACCTGATCAATCCCTACTTTTGGGTGCAAAATCAATAGCCTATATTGATATTGATATTTTGAATATGGTATTGATGCCAAACCTGGCCTAATTCCCCAGCCTTCCATCCCATCAATTTATCCTCTACCGATTTCCTACCTCTCTATATATACTTGGTTTTTATATGAAATAAAGATAAGTTTTTACCCCCCCCACATATTGTCCACTCCTATCTTGGTTTTACTACCCTGCATTCAGGTATAATAATCAAACAATTACCAGGGCTAAGTATTGCTAGCTATACCCAACAGTATAGATATACAACAATGAGCCAACTCATCTCAACTCAATAGATTTGAACCTGTGGACACCTCCGGCGTCATCTCAACCAACTCCCAACTTGGCTAATTATGTGATCCCTGCAGTTACGCTACTATACCTTATTGGCATCCTTAGACAATGCAACATCCTTGCCAAAGCCTTCTTTCAGGCAATAAGCCTCTATCTAATTGTCTAAACCTTGAACGGCTTTGAGCTGCCATCTTATATTACCAAAGTTTTACCCTCAATACTTGGGTATTACATGGGCTCAGGTATTTGGCAGATATGTAACAGGTTTCTGTGGAGTGGAGCCAACTGACAATGTCAGCCCCCTCCACGCCACCTGTGAAGGACTCAATTTGGAGGTTCAACATATATTGTAAGAGGTCCAACTGTGGCAGTGTGGCACTGGCATCACATTGCCCTAGGTGGAAAAAATTAAAACACTTGTGAGTAAAAACTGGTCCTGATAGATAACATTTCCCTTGGGGATGTCCCCATCATGGATAGGGAGGAAGGTTTCCTGGTGTGGAGTAGTCATATGGGCCTACTCTGTCCTTTCTTGGGGGAATTTTTTTTTAGTTAGATTGTGAACCTACCCCTGCTATCACTGTTGCAACTGAACCAATGATAGTTCAGTATTTGTTTGGTGAAGACAATAGTCCAATAAAAAGGACAGGAACTAATATAATAAGACAATATTTATTAATTGATATTTTGACTAATATACTATATGAGGAAAGCCACAAGGCTGCCAGGAGGTGGCACAGTGGCAGATAAGGTTTAAGGCCGGGAATAACTTGTGCGGGGATCAGCAAAGTCAAATTGACAGTGCTCCTAATTTGGAGAAAGTGCCTGCAATTTGACCTTGTCTTCAAACTGATCCATGTTGTTAGATACGTCATGGGGAAACTTGTTAAGCACTCCATGTGTATTGTGAGATATGTTGGCAGGCAAGAGGGGAATCTTGGTTGCAACAATATATTTGCCATTTCAATTTACAACATTGCCACTATGAAAAGTGAGTTTTCAAAATTCAAATTTTTATAACACCAAAAAATATAAAAAAATAAAAAGATCATTTTAAAAAATATTTTTGGCTTAGAAGAGCCTCAGGATTTTAAATCTGAAAAAAATGGGGCCAATTAAAAGTAACAAGGTTGTGTAAGGCCTAAAAGTTAAAATACATCCAAAAACAACCATTTTTATCTATTATAACCATGATCTATACTTTAAAAATGTATATAATAGTATTGAATACTAAATAAAAGTCAAATAATAATAAAATTAAAGAGAAAAAGTGAGAATATAAAGAAGAGTTTACTGAAAAAGGGCTCAAACATTAGTAGAAAGAGCAACAGAGATAGCTTGGAGATACTCAAGCTTTCTATTGTTAGGATATTAGGCAAGGACTACCTTGCTGATATCAGTGTACTTTTTCACTGCCTTAATTTGCTTGGGGATCACCCTTGGTCTTCATTCTAGTATTGAAGAGACAGGCAGAGATGGCCTGCTGGGTTTTTAAGTGGATGAAGATCTTGTTAAACTTGGGCTTCCTAACCTGAACTCTGGTAGAAAGGGAACTTTGCCACCCTTCAAGGGATGAGGTGGTTTTGATCAACCTATCTTTAACCTGCTTGAAACAGTTCCAGGTGATTGAGTCACCACCTTTTTAGATACAATGTGCTTCTTGGAAGACATCAGCCCATTGAGTTTCAAAATACTCAATAAAGGGCGCAAAGGATTCCTAGTTGGAAATAATATAGGGGTGTCAGAGTAGGGCATCATATAAGGCATTTTTCTCCTCCTTTCTAACTAGGGCAGGGGCAGTAAAGCATTTGAAAGCATCTTTGGCCTCTTTAGTCTCTTCTGAGTTGATGAGCTCATGTAGATCTGAGAACTTTTAGAGGCAGCAGCAGAGTACTAGCAGAAGTGAAAATAGCATCCCTGCAGGAATCTCTTGAAGACTTGGATGAAAGCATTTGCCTGAGACTGTTAAAATTCAACTACCAGATATGCATGATAGGGTAAGATTTCCAGTTACTTTTTGGGGGCAGAGGCGTCTTCTTCTTGGAAAAGGGTGTTATTCTTGCACCCTCTGGTCTCCTTGGGCTCCTCTTCAATGATGGAGAGGATCTCATTCAACTTGTTCTTGAGAATGGTAAGAGCACAGACATACATTTCCTTCTTCTTGTTAGGAAGGAAGTAGAAAACCAGGGGAAGGACTAGATTTCCAGCCTGCTGATGAATGTTTCAAAGCTGGCTGAAGATCTTTGAGCAGGTTGAGAAGGTATCATCTGCAATCCAGGTCTTGCATTTCAGGAGGTTGCACAAATACTGGGAGGTTACAAAGCAGATAATACACGTTTTTGTGTTTGAGCTGTTGTCATGAAGAAGGAATTGTTCATCACAATGAGATAGCTTTGCTCCTTTGTTAAGATCAATTTATCAATGAAGCTATCATTGATGCCTTCAGTGCTTAAAGCATAACTCTGATCAGTGAGCTATCTCTGTATCTTGGAGGTGTTGCCAACAAAGGCAAGTTGGGAATTGTTAAGATTGAGGAGGGCATCATTTACCACCTCAGTGTATATTTTGTCTCTTGCGATGAGAATAACCTGATGAAAAAACCAGCATATAAATTGATACAGAGAATCAAAAGACTCACTGAAGTTTTGGCCTACAGTTAATGCCTTAACTCTTGTAAACCCATATGTGGTTAGCCTTGCTGGGAAGCCAAGAGTATCAAACTTGTAGTGATTTTGAGTGATGGGCTTCTTTTTGTCATTAAAGCTAAAGCTGGTCCCTTTGTACACAAAACCAGCACCCCCTTCTTAGACATTATGGAATAGCTTTCAGGAAAAGTGACAGACACAGCAAAGGCTCCATTGCGGTTGCAAATGTTGTGAAAAGTGTTCACATCCCACAGTTTGATTTTGTCCTCAGTTGGTGCACCAGGCTCAGGCTCCTGCTTGGGCTTTGAAGTGGGGTAAGAGTGACAGTTAAAGTCAAAGAGCTTCACCTGAGAATCAGAGGGGGAGTAGACAAAGGGAGAGTGGGGAGGGGTAGGACTGTTTTCCTCTGGATCTGATGAGAGTGTAGATGTCTTTGGGGTACAACATGCCATTTTGAAAACACCATCTCAAAAAACGCCATCTCAAATTTAATTTGAGATGGCGTTTTTTGTGTTAGGGATTTTTAATCACAAAAAATAAAAAAATTAAATAGTTAAAATTTACATATACCTTTATAATGTGGCATCTCAAATTTACACCATCTCAATTCTGTCACTTTGAGTCAGATCAATTAAATCTTATTTTGCTAACTTTATTTACATATGAAATTACTTAGTGTGGGGTGTGTTTACACCATCTTGACTTTACGTCATTTAAAATTACGCCATTTATCTTAAACTAAAATAAGCTTATACCCAAACTAAAATAAAGCCTGTGGTATAGTGCCAGAAGATGTTCCTATAGTATTAATCTAAGACACTTATAAGAAGAACAACCTAAATAGACGCCACTATGATAGTCCTTCTAGTAATTGTCATTGCTGGGTAAAAAAACCAGTTTTTTATATGCAATTATAACTTTATTATACATGGATATGTTGATAAGGGTTCTCTTAATAAAATATTTTAATAGTTATTTTAATATAGAAGGGGGTGATTACGCCATTTCAATTTACGTCACTTCAAATTCCACTGAGATTCATATCACCCAATTGATTCAATGCGCACAATGGATAGGGGAAAATAAGGTGAAATTACCTACAACACCAGAATACGCCATATCAATTCCCCCATTGCAATTCTTGCTTTCCACTTTTCAAAAGTATAGTTTCACGTCTAAAACCACTTAAGCAAAAAATGTAAGAAAACATGAAATTTTGCAAATATATATTTGATCTCCTCTAAACAACTGGGTACTTTTTAACCCCAGTTGTATAAGCTAGTTTTTGAGAAATTCAAGTTTTACTCTTTGGCCCAGTTGAGGTAACTCCACTGTAGATTTGTTAATTTAATATAAAAATGGTCAAAAACACTATGTTTTTGAGCTACAGCACCTCAATTACGTCACTTTGAAAACACCATCTTGAGAGCAAGTTTTCAGTCAAAACTCAAAGTTTTGCCTACTTGTGTTACTAATGAAAAAATTATTTTTATAAAATAAAAACATTGAAATTTTGATAGTATATATTTTTTTAATCTCTTCTCCAATTCTATGTAAAAAATATTGATACTTTTATATTAAAAACATTCTCATTTTTCTCTTTAAAAACAACCCACAAATTTCTCATATTTTGATACTAATTCACTTTTAGATGCCTCCCAAGTCAACTGCCAAAGCTGCGCCCAAGGCCTCCAAGGCCTCAAAGTCCAAAATAACTCTGCCCAAGGCCAAAAAGGCCAAGACAACCCCAAAGAAGCAGCCTTCTAAGGCCAAAGCTCCCCCCAAGACCCCAACTCTGTCACCTGAACAAGAGGGAAAAAGTCCTACCCCTCCCCATTCTCCATTTGTTTACTCCCCCTCTGATCCTCAAGAGAAGTTGTTTAACTTCAATTGCCATTCTGACCCCACTTCAGAGCCTGAGGATAAAGAGGAGCAGGAGCCTGAGCCTGGTGCTCCTGAAGATGAGCCAATTGAGCTCTGGGATTTTAACTTTATCCACAATATATGCAACCAAAATGGCACCTTTGCTGTGCCAACAACATACCCTATCAGCTATCCAATTATGACAAAGAAAGGAGGTGCTGGGTTTGTCTACAAGGGCTACAGCTTCAGCTGTAATGACAAGAAGAAGCTCATCCACCAACATCACTTCAAATGTGATAACATTGGCTGCCCAGCAAGGCTCACAACTTATGGGTTCACCAGATTTAAGGCCCTTATTTTTAACCACAACTGCACTAAGCCTTTTGACCCTCTATATCAACTTATCTGCTGGAATCTTTGCCAGGTGATCCCAACCACAAAGGATCAAACTGCAACTGAGGTTGTCAACAATGCGCTCCTCAATTTAAATGATACCCAACTAGCAACTGTTGGTGGCGCCTCAAAACTACAGAGATATTTTACTGATCAAAGATATGCTCTGAGCACTGAAGGCGTCAGTGCAAGCTCCATTGACCAATTGATCATTACTGAGGAGCAAAAACTATCTCCCATGAAAAGAGATTCCTCATCCATGATGATGTTCAACATGCCCCAGAGTGTATCATCTTTGCAACAAGCCAGGATCTGTGCAACCTCCTCAAGTACAAGACCTGGCTTGCAGATGGAACTTTCTCCACCTGCCCAAAGCTCTTTAGTAAGCTTTAGAATATCCATGGGCAGGTTAGAAATATGGTTCTTCCCCTGGTCTTCTTTTTCCTCCCAAATAAGAAGTGTAAACCTATGGTTGGGCATTCACAATTTTAAAGACCAAACTGGATGAAATCCTCCCAACAATTGAAGAGGAGCCCAAGGAGACTAGAGGGCGTAAGAAAAAATCCATCTCCCAAGAAGAAGATGCTACCACCCCAACCAAGAAAAAGCCTGAAAGCCTTCCCTATAACAAATATCTGGTAGTGGATTTCAAACAGGCTCAGGCAAATGCCTTTATTTGTGTCTTTAAGAGCTCCCCTCAGGGATGCTACTTCCACTTCAGGCAGGCACTCTGCTGCCGCCTCCAAAAGTGCTCTGACCTCCATGAGCTGGTCTACACTGAAGGCACCAAAGAAGCAAAGGACGTTTTTAATTGCTTTGCTACCCTTGCCCTTGTGCAAAAGGAGGAGACCAATGCCTTTTATGATGCCCTCCTCTGCCATCCCTATATCCAGGCCAACCAGGCAGCCTTTGTGCCCTTTATTGAGTATTTTGAGACTCAATGGGTTGGCATCTTCCAAAGAGCACGCCACATTAGAAAAGGTGGTAAATCAATCACCTGGAACTTTTTCAAGCAGGTCAAAGACAGGTTGATCAAGAACACCTCTTCTCTTGAAGGGTGGCATAGCCAGTTTGCTACAAGGGTTAGGGTTCATAAGCCCAAATTCAATAAGATCATGGTCCACCTCAAAACCCAACAAGCCATCTCTTCCCTCCTCTTCAAGACTGACATGAAGACCAAGGGTGATCCCCCCAAGATGACCAAAGCTGTGGAAAAGTACACTGAGATCAGCAAGGTGGTCCTTGCCTACTATCCCAAGGATAGCAAGCTTGAGCATCTCCAAGCTATCTCAGTTGCTCTTTCTACCAATGTTTGAGCCTATTTGCAATAAACACTCCTTTATTTGCTCTATAATTTCCTTTAATTTTATCATTATTTTAGTTTTAGTTAGTATTTGGTACAGTTCTATGCTTATTTTAAAGTATAGTTTATAGTTAAATTAGATGAAAATAGTTGTTTTTGGGATTATTTTAACTTTTGGGCTTTACGCAACTATGTTGCTACTAATTGACCCCATTTTTTTATTGCAGATTTGGAATTCTGAGGCTTTTTTAAGCCTAGAAATGTTTTTTGAATTTTTATTTTTGGGATTTTTTGGGTAATTTTTGGAGTTAAAAAATCTAAAATTTTAAAACTTGTTTTTCTTAGTCGAAATGTCGTAAATCAAAATGGCGTTTTTACTAATAAATCAAGATAGCAGAAATTCGAGATGGTGTATTTCAAGATGGCGTGTTGTACCGTCTTTGGGGTGCTCTAGCCTTAGCAGGCTGCTTTTTATGGGTAGTTTTGGCATTTTTGGCCTTGGTCACAGCTTTGGTGGTAGGGGACAGAAAGATATTCTGTCAATTATTTTTATGTCAACTGATTTTCAGTCAAATTTGATCCATCTACAATTTTCTTCATATATAATTTTTATAACTTTACATAAATCAAGAATTTAAATATAATCTATTTAAAAATAAAGGCTATGCTTCACACAACTAATTATTTTTTTAATTTTTTTGTATTTAAGATTCTTAATTCTATATATTTATCTTTTTAAAAGCCAATTAAATTAAATTTAACTACCAGAAAATAAAATGAAAATATTAAAGCCTTTAAGGAATATTTTAATTTGAATATACTTTCTTTATTTTTTTGTTTAATTTTAAAGTTAAATATTTTACATATGAAGAAAATTATAGATAGATCAAATTTGACTGAAAATCAGTCAACATAAAAATAATTGATGGAATATCTTCCTGCCCCATTTTATTGGTGTATTTGGGATCCACACCAATAATAGCTACAGCCTGCTTGAAGTCATCAGATTCCTGCATCAGCTTGAGAAGGATGATATGCTTAATGTCAGGGGCTGCCTTCCAGGTGGTCTTTTTGGTGCAGATAAACCAAGATCCTGATTAGTGACTGGCACACAAGGCATAGGCACCTTGTTGTAGAAGGCTGCAACCTTCTTTGACACCAGTTGTCTTTTTGTAGTTTGTAAAACTTGGGCTCTTCAACATTTTCTTGGTCATTATTGCTTATATAGGGCTCATAGATTGTGTCAAGCACAGGCTAGAGATTCTCTATCATGCTGTTGGGACTGACTCCTGATAGTAAATGGGGTCAAGTACAAAAGAAGTAAGCTCAACTTCCTTGTTTCTAACTTTTTTAGACATGACAACCTTGGTAGCCTTTATGGATAGATTTGGAACCCTTGGATTATTCTCTGTACCCTTGTATCCTGTACAGCTTGAACTGGTTGTTGTGTCTGTTCAACCTTAACAATATTTATTGTCCTCTTGCCTTCTTCCTGAGTTGGCATTTGTGTTGCACTAACATAATTTTTTGATATGCAGAAACAACTCCAACCACAGCGCACACTGGCTGTGTTGCCACCATGTAAATGTTTTTGTTCTTTTTTAATATAAAATAAATTACTAAATAAAGCTCAATTAAGTTACTGTAGATTCAGAACATGAACGTAAAAATGTGGGATTGTCAAATCCTTGGTCCAAATTTTGAATCACTTTTGTGGGATGGCCTTTTTTAATTAAATTGAATTATTTGTATTTTTATTTGGAGTTTTAAAAATGCAGGAGCTTGTAGAAACTTTGCAAAGTTCAAGTTGGACTGCATATTTCCAATGGACAAAATGAATTAACTCAAATCAGATTTGATCCGTTCAAATCCATTAACCATTTTCATTAAGTTTACCATGTTTTTTGAAATTGCGGGATTGTCAAATCCAAGAACCAAATTTCAAATCACTTTTGAATTCCACTAGTAAACTCAAATAATAATTGTGGGAACTGGAATCCAAATTGAATGTACAGTAAGAAACTAGGACAAATCAACCCAAATCAAGAAGCTCCACTCTGGATAAAATCAAATGAAAAATCCAATCTCAACAACCATGTTTAGACATGAAATTAAGTGAAATGTAAAATTGTCTAAACTGGAAATGATGCAGTATTCTGCACTCTAACTCACTAATATAGCAGCCATAAAATCATATAATGATATATGAGCTACCCTCCTGATAATGCAGAATTTTTTTAAATTTTTTTTGGCCCTGGCTACGCCAGGGGCCATAAAACTTCTTTTCAGGGAAGGAGGGGGAAAGATAAACTATCAGTTTACTACAAAAGTGTTAATGTATTGCTATTAAGGATACTTGATTACAGTAGATTTTAAAAAATGCTAATAATAAAATAGAATCATATATTACAATCTATTTTATCACATTGTCTTTTCCTTGATGTTTTGATAGTTCATTTGCTGTTGATAATGTGTTTGCGTTTAATTGGATAGTCTCACCCCCAGTTGCCAAGGTGATAGGAAATCAAGTCGCCTCTGCGACCACAGCTGGTCTTGGGGAGGCAACTTGATTTCCTATCACCTTGGCAACTGGGGGTGAGACTATCCAATTAAACGCAAACACATTATCAACAGCAAATGAACTATCAAAACATCAAGAAAAAAAATATGATAAGATAGATTGTAATATATAATTCTATTTTATTATTAGCATTTTTTAAAATCTACTGTAATCAAGCATCTAAATTTTAGCTGTTCTAAAATGGAATAGGGCAATTTTTGAGAATGCTTATGATTCCTAAAAGAATTAGCACAAATCCACTCTAGATCCTTTGACATCCTTTTTGAGATGCCCATAAATTATATTTATTTCAAATTCACCTCATTTTTGATTTGAAATTTGGTTCTTGGATTTGAAAATCCTGCAAATTCAGATTTGTTAAGTTTTACATGATGTCTATGATTTGTTTGAAATACAGGAAATCTCAAATTGTACATTAGAATCCCACATTTCTGATTCATGTATCCCGCATTTGTTTGCTGAGTTTTGTCTTTTGTTAGTTGAGTTATCTGCTCAAGGGATTCAAAATTTGCCAATTTATTTAAATCAAAAAAGTCAAATTAAATGGTTGATTTATTTAAATATTTTAATTTTCATTCAGCTGAGTTGTCCGCAAAAGTGATTCAAAATTTGGATCAAGGATTTGACAATCCCGCATTTTTACGTTCAGGTTCTGAATTTACAGTACATACTGGTTTTTAATTTTTGCTTTTTATCTGAATATGGATATTTAATTAGAGTTTTCACCACCCAATATCCTGATTATAGATTTTTTATTTTTTAATTAGTTGTTTTTGGTTTTACAACACCCATTTTAGAATGCCCAAAATAATTTCCACCCGTTTTCCCAGAGTTTATGCCAAATTTAAGCACCCAACACAAATTTTAAAATTTGTGTTTCAGATTATGTGCCTTATTTTAGATACCTTGGTATCATTCTTGATTACAATCCATTGCACACAACAATTGAGTGGTTTTGTTTACATATTGAGTTGCTATTGTGTTTTGTTTTTGGATTGAGTTTTGACTCACTGCACTTGAGTGTATTTTGTCACCTATTTACATAGTAAACATATGTGCACCAAAGGTCAACTCAAACCATTTTTTTGTGAACCCATGTATTTTGGATTTTATTTTGAATATTTTTGTTTGGATTGTGAGCACTTCATTGCTGTGTAAACCAATTTTTTCCATTAATACCAAAAATTCCTGTTAATAGAGTGTATATTTTACACTGATAGTTAAACTTTGCTTAAATCTGAGTTCATTTTGTTTAAATCTGAAGTACTTTTGCTTGACACCATAGCTTTTAAAACTACTGTATACTTAGCTAAAAACTGTGATTCAATCAAACTATCATTGTATGATATTGTCAGATAAAGCTTGTAATAAATTTTAGTTAAAAAAAATCCAAAAGCTGAACCTACTCTACTCTTTTATCCTGTGCCTTGAACAAATGATAAATATGTTTCATCTTTGAAAATCATTTTAATTTTTACATTTTGTGCCTAGCAAAAATAAAATCATCTATTTCATCATTGAAAACCACTTTCTCTTTAGATTTTATGACCTACCCTATGAAGTGAGGCACAAATTGTGACTTACTCTAAAAGTTGTGGCACAAATCCACACAGGTTATTTTGTGACCTAATCCAAAACATGTTAAAAAGCAGTTTTATTACTTTATGATCACACAATTGCTGTGGCTGTCCTAACCCTAGTGAATTCAGATGTATCATGTTAAATCCAGACTTTTAATTATGACACAAGCCTAATTACATTACTTTATTATATATATCAGCATCTAGAGCTATCATGTTTAGTACTGTTTTGATAGAAAATATCTGAAAAATGTACTGTAGATTCAGAACCTAAAGGTAAAAATGCGGGATTGTCAAATTGTTTTTGCGTGAACTCACCAACTTACTGGAATACTTTTCATCCTTTTATATAAGAAAGTAAGTTTTTCTGGGATGAAAATTACTCCATTAAGTTGGCGAGCTCATGCAAAAACAATTTGACAATCCCACATTTTTACCTTTAGGTCCTGAATTTACAGTATCTTGATGCTCTAAATTTCATGAAAATCATTTTATTGAGTCTTAATATTATTATTGCTATTTCACTCCACTGGTATCCTATTTAAGATGATATAATAGCAATAGGGTTAACCTTGAAAAAATCTGCAGCAACTTGAATTAGGTTATGCATATGAGTGAAATATTTTATTATTTGATCTTATAATAAATTAAATCAAAATGTGCAAGCCAACTATCTCTCACTTAAACAAGTTTTATATATCTAATTTAAATCAAATCTCCTTAAATTGACTAAGCTCTCTCTGTCAAACAATTCAATCCTCAACAGAGTTTAAAAAACCAATCATATAAAAGTGTTTTAAACAATATGTTGCTTCTCTTCCAATTTTAATCCACACATTCAGAAGTTATAGTCTTCATATATAAGCCTCTTTGATAATGCTGCATGGGTTAAACCGCTATTTAAAAATAAAGTAGTTAAATATAGATTCAATAAAGTCTGAGTGACCTAGATTCTCATTAGACATAATTTAGGCCACGCTTCACTGGATTCAACCTTTATGTTTTCAAAGGTGTTTGTAAGGGATTGTATGTAAGGATGAGCCAAATCAAGCTTTTGGCTTGGCCATCGACTTTAAAATTTTAATATATTATGGAAAATTCAGTTCAACTTGATCCCTTACGACTTGAGCGCACTCATGGGGACATTACAGACAGACTCGCTTTTATTTAGATTAATATTTATATTAATACCTTTCAACCAAAAAAATCTAGCTCCCATACTCCAAGGTTGAAGATGCTTCAGCTAGGATCGTTCTCTTAGATGGGTGGTTAGACGTTGAGTAGGTTGGTAAACTACAGCCAAGTATAATTAAGTTTAGATCATTTAACCGAAATACTCGAAGAAAATATTAAAAAGTATGCCAATAAACTAAACATGACGAAATAGCAATTAACCTACCAAAGGTTGGTGGATAAATCGTGTTATTAGGCATGCTTTGGATAGAGGTGAATCCCTAAAATTTTCCAGTCGAAGGCAAACTTTTCGAGAGAGGTCAAGAGCTGGGATAAGCAACCTTCAGCCAAACAACCTACATAATTCATTAGGCCCTTGCACAAGCCCTTTTCTTTATAGATTATTTAGACTTCTTACGGCTATTCAATGAGTTCCGATAAAAAACCCACCGACACCTCTGCCGAATTACTTTCTCTGGTTCATCAATATTTAATTGAGGAAGGCCTTGAAAACGTTGCCAAATCCTTAAAAACCGAAGCTGGAAAGGTTGGTGAATTTCTTTAAACCTTTTTAGATATATTTAAGTTTTCTTCATTTAATCAGGTCATTAATTTTATGAAAATCCCGAGCAAACTTAAACTAGTTCAAGCTGTAGTAAACTCTTCTATGCTGCTTTTTTTTCTGCTCAGACTAAAATACTAATCTTATTTAGAAAGTAACCAAAACTTCAGGAAATCTCAAAGAATGCTTTGAACTTTATAGGTAGGCTTTCCTAGTAAATATTGTTTTAACTTTCATAGAAAAAAAGCACCAAAACCTGTAGAAAATCCAGGTATTTCTTTTGTTTGTTAAAAATGGCAAGGCTAATAATTTAATAGTCTCTACATCAAGTTCTTCCAACTCAAGTGATACTGAAAATTCTGAGTCATCAAGCTCTGATTCTGACTCTAGTGATGAGAAGGAAAAGCTCAAAGAGGAAGTTGCCAAATCAGAGTCATCTAGTTCCAGCTCTGATTCCAGTGATGATGAACCTATGGAAGATGCCAAAAAGCAGAGTCAGCAAGCTCCAGCTCAGACTCCAGTGAAGAGGAGAAAGAAGAATCCAAGAAACAAGCTACAAAGTCAGAATCATCCAGCTCCAGTGGTGACTCAAGTTCTGATTCCAGTGATGATGAACCTATGGAAGATGCCAAAAAAGTAGAGTCAGCAGGCTCCAGCTCCAGCTCAGACTCTTCAAGTTCAAACTCTGACTCCAGTGAAGATGAAAAAGAGGAACCCAAGAAAGAAGCTACAAAGTCAGAAGACTCCAGCTCCAGTAGTGACTCAAGCTCTGATTCTAGTGATGATGAACCTATGGATGATGCCAAAAAAGTAGAGTCAGCAAGCTCCAGCTCAGACTCCAGTGAAGATGAGAAAGAAGAATCCAAGAAACAAGCTACAAAGTCAGAATCATCCAGCTCCAGTGGTGACTCAAGCTCTGATTCCAGTGATGATGAACCTATGGAAGATGCCAAGAAAGTAGAGTCAGCAAGTTCTAGCTCAGACTCCAGTGAAGATGAGAAAGAAGAATCCAAGAAAGAAGCTACAAAGTCAGAATCCTCCAGCTCCAGTGGTGACTCAAGTTCTGATTCCAGTGATGATGAACCTATGGAAGATGCCAAGAAAGTAGAGTCAGCAAGTTCTAGCTCAGACTCCAGTGAAGATGAGAAAGAAGAATCCAAGGAAGAAGCTACAAAGTCAGAATCCTCCAGCTCCAGTGGTGACTCAAGTTCTGATTCCAGTGATGATGAACCTATGGAAGATGCCAAAAAGGCAGAGTCATCAAGCTCCAGCTCAGACTCTTCAAGTTCAGACTCTGACTCCAGTGAAGATGAAAAAGAGGAACTCAAGAAAGAAGCTACTAAGTCAGAATCCTCCAGCTCCAGTAGTGACTCAAGCTCTGATTCTAGTGATGATGAACCTATGGATGATGCCAAAAAGTAGAGTCAGCAAGCTCCAGCTCAGACTCCAGTGAAGAGGAGAAAGAAGAATCCAAGAAACAAGCTACAAAGTCAGAATCATCCAGCTCCAGTGGTGACTCAAGTTCTGATTCCAGTGATGATGAACCTATGGAAGATGCCATAAAAGCAGAGTCATCAAGCTCCAGCTCAGACTCTTCAAGTTCCAACTCTGACTCCAGTGAAGATGAAAAAGAGGAACCCAAGAAAGAAGCTACAAAGTCAGAATCCTCCAGCTCCAGTGGTGACTCAAGTTCTGATTCCAGTGATGATGAACCTATGGAAGATGCCAAAAAAGTAGAGTCAGCAAGCTCCAGCTCAGACTCTTCAAGTTCAAACTCTGACTCCAGTGAAGATGAGAAAGAAGAACCTAAGAAAGAAGCTGTCAAAACAAAGTCCTCTAGTTCCAGCTCTGATTCATCAAGCTCTGATTCCAGTGATGATGAACCTACGGAAGATGCCAAAAAGGCAGAGTCATCAAGCTCCAGCTCAGATTCTTCTAGTTCTGACTCTGCATCAAGCAAAGAAGAATTTAAACCATCCAGCTCTGGCAAAGGTAAGTTCTTCATCCCAATATCCATTGAAATTTTAGACAAAGATACCCTTAAACGTAAGATTGGAACCCCAGAAAGCTCCCCCAAATCTGTAAAAGTTAAATTGTAGGTATTAAATTGTTTTCTGCCAAGCTATTAAACTTTTTTTAAGGACTGCTCCTAAATTTCCTCAACCCAAATCTGTAAGCAAAATGCAATATACTATACTAAACTTTAAGAATGATCCACCTACCCGTTTTTGCCGCATCAAAGATGATGATGTTGTTTTTGCTGACCCACGACTCCAAGATAATACATTTACATCAAAGGTAGTTTTCTGACTTACTAGCTCTCTGATTTTATTAGGGAGGTGCTGAAGGCTCTTATGGAGAAAAAGCTCATCGTGATTTGATTGTCACCCGGGGTAAAGGGTTTACCAAGGAAAAGAATAAGAAGAAGCGTGGATCTTACCGAGGTGGTCAGATAGACTTTGCCTCTCACTCCATCAAGTTTGATGACTAAATCTATATGTGGTTAGATTATATAGAGCACAAGGTATTGTATGAAATATAACACAACTGTGCACTTATTTAAATCTTTATAATGGACTACATGTCTTTTTTGTGTTTCCTGTAAAAAGTTGAACATCAATATTTGAAATATATTTGCCCCTTTTAACTAAGTGCTATCTTTTTGGTACTATAGCCATACTGCTTCAAGAAGCTTGATCATGTTTAATTAAGAAGATTAACCACTATGGTATACTTTTACAAAATCACTGATCTACCAGGTACCTAATAGCACAATCAGATACTGTTTTACCACACTTCATCTTTTTGAATTCAAAGTTCCAATCAACTTGGCTTGAAATTTTAGGACAGATTAAATAACATTTAGTTTTTTTATAACCAAAATCCCCAGTCTACCAAAAACCACAGCAAAGCTGCATAAGTGGTTTCTAAGTTAACCTTTGGTTTTATTTAACTTGCTATTTTGCAATAGGCTTCCAAAAACCAGGACTACTGAAAAGTGACATTTAGTTTCAAGCCTGTAAGGATAGACAAAATCAAGCCAGCCTAAAACAAATTTCACTCAGCTTAGAACAAAATCAACTGAGTGTTGCAAATGAACTAATTGTAGTTCAGTATTTGGAATGGAGACAACAACAGTCCAAGAAGAGGGTAGAGATTTGGAATAAGATAATGTATTTATTGGAGAAAATGGAATACTTATATCATAGTAAGTAGCTGCTGGGCCACCAAGAGGGAGATGCAGTGGTGTGGTCTAAATATGGTTTCAAAAAACTTGTCAGGTAAGTTTGGTTGGAATTGTCTTTGCTTCTTATAAGGAGATAGAGTCCCCTACAGTAGTTTTACAACCTGTCAAGATTACAAAAATGGTTCAGTTCAGAACAAATTGGTTCAATGACAAAGAATTTCAACTTTTTTGATAGAAATTATCAGAAGTTCCTTTCATGACATTCCTGTCAACAATCTCGCAATTAGCAAAGAAGGATCTTCTTCCTCTTTGGATTTTGCTGAAATTCCCAATAAGCAAGGGTTAGTATGTAGCATCTGTCCTTTATTACCTTTGTATTATGAACTGATTAATATTAATAATTCAACAAATTCAGCTACAGGGTTTGAGCCTGGGTCTTCTCAGGATTCAGTTGCTCTGTTATTGGCAAAAATTAGTATAGATCTTAAGAGCAACCAATCATTATCTTCTGATTTGCCCTCCAGCCAATCAGACATTTTGAAAAGCTTTTCAAATGTTAAATCATCTCTGAATGATGTCACAGACCTGTTTCTTGGTTCTGGCACTGTGTTTTCTTGTCTGTTGTCTTCTGGCTCTGTTGCTGGTGCCTGCCTTCTGGGCCCCAGTTTCTGTGGGGGATAACTGCAAAAATCCCTAGGTTGTGGCTGGTCTTTATGGAGAAGATAAGGTTCACTTAAATAATTGTTTTTAAAAATATAACCAAAGAAATTAATTTTAGATCTCCTGATTTTTAAAGTACAAGTCTATTCAAATTTCCCCAGAAGCATCTCCAAATCCCCTCATCCCCTTTATATGTTCTCCAAACTTATTTTCTTACTACCATGCTAATATAAAGCTGGTAAGTTATATTTTATGAATTGTTCAATCAATAAAGTATTCACTCATCCATTGATATTTACCCTTTTTGACTCATCTAAACCACAACCATGAGATTACCCAAGACTTCTTGCTGAAAGTCACTTGGGTATAAATGGGTCTTGTGGCTTATTTTGTTGCAGGCTTTTAGAGCCAATGTTTTGATAGGGACCAGAGCTGATTATATTTCCTCCTCTTCACCCCAGTATTTAGAAAAGTCCTGGCACTGCGTGATTTCAGGAGTTTGGTATACAGCTACTCATCTGTCTCACAACCCACATCTTAAGAAAAAGCTGAAGATGTTCCAATCTGTGACAAAGCCCGCCAACCCTAAGGTGTTCCAGCTGTTGGCGCCCATATTTCTCCTGAGCTATCTGGGAGTCTACTTCTTCTTGGGTTGTTATTGTTTATTTGATGAGCTGTTCCACCTTGAAATGGTATCACTTCCAGTAGGTTCCTTGATGACTGGTCTAAATCCTTTTGCTATCATCCATCATCTTGGAAGTTTACTTCCAAATGGGTGGGTGCCTGGCAGAAATAGAAGTTAATTCCACAGAAAATGTGTGCTATTTGGAAAGAATGTCCAGAAACACAACAAACTATGTAAGCTGAGAACAAATAGACAATGATTCAAAAAAATTATGCCAAGCACTAGAACAAATGAGTTTCAGTCACAAAACAAATCTACTATGTTTACTATGTTTTTATGAACACATGGAACTCAGTCACAAAATTTATAAACTTGATACAACAGCAAACCCCAATAACAACTGAAAAAGAATACAAAAATATCAAATATCAAAACAAATCAATGAATCTATAACAATGGTATCAGTTCAACCTAATTAAAATATACAATCTTGATCAGAAAATGGAAATAAATATTCTGAGTGTCTGTTTTTGGATTAAATTATCAAAAAAAACAAATTTATCAAAGCATATGGTTAAAAGTGCACATTTACAACCAAAAATAACTAATATAGAAATTTTAAAATCTTAATGCAGAATAGATGCTAGTGACTACAAGCTTTTATGTTACTTACATAGGCAAGTAAAGATTTCATTATATAAAAAATATAGTTAAAATTCTTTAATTTTATTTTATTTTATTTTTATACCAAAATATATGCATTACAACAGCAGAGCCAAGGAGCCAAAGGAGTGTAAGCAGACATGGAAGCCCTTGTGGGTCAAAGAACATAGCAGCTTTAGTCCAGGGAGTGAAAAGTGGGGTTAGATCTGAGTCAATGAGTGAAACCCAAGCCACACAAACACAAGAGCAAATGAAGACTGTAAGAACAGGTAGTATTAACCCAAGAGTACCAAAGCTATCTGGGAAGGCCACCAAATTCACCACCACCAGAACAGTAAACACCACCACCACTGAGAGGATTTCCTTGGTACATGACCATGTGTACCACCAAGATGGTATTTTTGCTAGTCTTAAAAAATCATACAACATATTCTGAATATCACATGCAAGCCTTATGTGAGTGATGGTGAAGGACAAGACAACAACAAGGAGCCACAGTATTATCAAACTGTGAAGGAGCAGCAGGTGCTCAAAAAAATTACTGCATTTTACAGTCAGGTGCCTATGTCCATGCCTTGTATCTTGACAGAACCTGATGAGCCATTGCCTACCACAAAAAATCCAAGCATGAGGTTATCCCTGTCACAGTAAGTCCCATAATGCCAGGAATTATTCAGCCAAGTAGGAAGGCTTAGAAAGCCAGGAAACTTTTAACAAAATTGACCAATTTAACAGACTTGAATCAAACAGTTGATTGAAATTGGGTTACAGCTGCTCCAGTTTGCAAGTTGAATCCTAAATCCCCTTGTAAGCTGATGTTGATAAATTAACATAATTTGAGGGTCAAACAATATGATCTTAGTTATTAGCATGGTCATCAGAAGTTGGTCATTCAAGGGTTCTTTGCAAACTGGACCAGATACTTACTTGAAAATGTGGAAGAAATAGGAGCCCAGGATCCAGGCGGTATTGCTTAGTCAAATTTTGTTATATATTGATTAATTTTCACTGTTTCAACTCTTAAGAGTTGAGTCCTCCCAAAAAATTACTCAATATAATCAAATATCCCTTGGTCTAATCTTTATTTTAAAGGCATCCTGTAGTTGACCTTTTGTGCTACATTCCCTACAATTTAATTCTTAGCCGGATTATTACGGGAAAATGGGGGCCTGCTGTTGGTACTTTGTTGTTGCCTCCACCAAATTTTAATTCAATACCTGCCAATTTCAGAGATGTTCCTCATACTTTCAAAGCTGAAACTCTGGTGCTATCTCAATGACCTGAATTTTATTCTGAAGACACCCTGATTCTCTCACAGGCCATTTATCTTGGGCTCTTTTGATTAGGGTTAATTATTTTACTTAACCTTAGTATCTCATTTGGAATTTTAACAAAACGGTATCTGAAGTTGTGTTGGTGGTTAATCATTAACTCTATGTGGATTTGGTGGGTGATTCCCCACCACATGGAGACAGCTTCATATTATCCTGCAATTTCTGTCACAATCCCAAACTCTACCCCCAAAACCCTTATCAAGCTTATCATGGAAACTCAGAACCACAAGAAGGCTGCAGCAACTGTAGGTGTTGTTGTGAATCCTGATATTCATGCATGATTGATTTTGCCTTTGACAGATTTGCATTTCAAGTGCAAAATCCTTCAGTTACCTTTCTTTACTCAAAATGGATTTCACTCCAAATTGGGTGAAGGATTCATTTACATTCTGACTGGTGACATGAGTGATCTTCAACCTGCTTATGAGAGTGGCCAGTGATCTATCTGTCCTTCTAAATTTTTGTGGTAAACATTTTCCATATAAGAATCATTTTTGATTCATCCAATAAAATAAGATTTATTTACTCTTTCTTTTTGTGTGTATTCTTGTACTTTGGCACCATCTCCCAAGTCTAGTCTAGAGGAGATTTCTGATAATTATCATTCCCAGGGCCTTATTACAAACTCCTTATTCATCCCTGAAGACTAACCTCTGGCTTAGTATGAACCCAATCCTACTGTTAGGATTTCCTGTTGTGTCTCTTGGCTGTGCCCAAGTACACAACAAAAATGGTGCTCACTACAGGGGCTATAAGCCCCTTGGTTACTACCTTAAAACTACATTCTCTGGTCTCTCATCTCTGCCCATTCAGGACCCATATTTGCCTGAAGTTTCCAGCTCTTTAACAAAAGAAGACATTCCTAACCCGCCTATCACTTCACTGTTTTGAGCTTAGCTAAAAGCCCCTGTCTTTTGGCTTATCCTCTGGGTACCTGTCACAGATCCTTAATAAATTAGACAAAGAAAAATTCACTTAGGATTTAGAACAATAAAACACTTGTGTGATCATGCAATTGTCCTATTACAATGTGGTTTTACAAGTGTAATATACGTTTTAAACACCTAAAAATGGGGTTTTGGATAGTTAAATGGTTGCGCTTTGAGTACAGACTTTACCTCCAAGGTTAATACAGTAGTTTTCAAACCTGTTGAGATAAACATATATTATTCAGTTTAGAACTAATGAACTCAGTCACAAAACAAATGTCAACTGGAACCAGTTGAATGTCAATTTACTCAATAAAGATTCCATTTATCTAGGGCCAGAAAACAAAAATAGTCAATCACACAACAAAATGAAGTCAAATACTGAATTCCAAAAATGAGATAGCAAATGTATGGAACTCAAATTCATAAATTTTGTAATCCAGTCACTTCCTGAAGCATTCTTCATCAAGTTTGATAATGAGTGTATAGCAAATATGATACAAACAAGAACACATAAGGTTCAGTCACAAAAGTGATGAATTTAAGCACAAAACAACTTATTTTTTGAAAATTTTTATTATTTTTGGGACTCAAATTGAAAATAGTGGATTTCAGGAGTGAATTCACCAGAATTTATTCAGGGAACTACAGCATCATTTTCAATTTATGTACATCTAAATTTGGGCATTTATGCCTGAGAGTCTGGCTCAAAAAAGAGCACTCACTTTAATAAAATTTATTTTCTAGAAATATTTTGCTTTTCTGTTTTTAATAGAGAGAATTGTGTTTTGTTTACAATGAGTTTTTCAAGTGAGAGTAACTTTGACGTTGTTGAGGAGCAGTACCAGGAGCTACTCCAAGCTCAGGCTGCTGAGCTAAGGAGTGCAGCCACTATGTTTTCTGTGTACACCCAATTTAATGCAAGTTGTGAGGAGGCTGAGTTGTATGTGTCGCCATCCCCATCCACAGGTGGCTTTTTTGATAGCCAATATGGAGCTCCACCAGAACAGGCCTAACCTGAGCCTTTGCTGCATTTTGGAGACTGGGAAACTGTGGCCCCCTCCAATCTGATCCAACTATTGTCTGAGAGTTTGGGCCAATCAGAGCAAGCCCTTCCTAATCTAGGTCCCCTTATTCCTCAAGTCCACCAAAAACAGCAAGTCATCACCAATGAGATTGTTGAAGAGATTGTGAGCCTCAAGCAGAATGGGATAAATTTTGCCAAAATTGCCACTTGGCTTCAACTCACTCAGGCGGTGATCAAGCAGGAGTTACAAGCCCTCTTGAAGAAAGGTGGTGCAAAGCTGGGCAAGAATCCAAAGAAGCAGATTGACTCACAGATCAAGGAGGCACATCCCCTAATGCTTGACTTCCTCCAGCGGGACCCATAGTGTGACAAAAATCACAGGATAATAAGAAGCTGTCTCCATGTGGTAGGGAATCACCCACCAAATCAACATGGAATTAATTATTAACCACCAACGTGGCTTCAGATATTGTTTTTTGAGATTTCCAATTAAGCTACTAGGATTAAGTAAATCATTAATCCTACCCAAAGTAGACTAAGATAAATAGCCTGTGAAAGAATCAGAGTACTTTCAGAATAAAATTCAGGACATTGAGATGCAACCCAATTTTTATTTTCAAAGACAGGGGGACCACCCCAAGATTGGCAGGCATTGAATTAACATTGGGAGGTGCTGACAACAAAGTTCCAACTACAGGGCCCCATCTTCCAGTAATGATCCGGCTTAGAATCAGATTGTAGGGAATGTAGCACAACAATCCAACTACAGGATGCATTTTTAAAAAGTAAATTAGACCAAGGTATATTTGATTTGATTGAGTAAATTTTTGGGAGGACTCAACTCTTAAGAGTTGAAACAGTGAAAATTAATCAATATATAACAAAATTTGACTAAGCAATACCACCTGGATCCTGGGCTCCTATTTCTTCCACATTGTCAAGTAAGTATCTGGTCCAGTTTGCAAAGAACCCTTGAATGACCAACTTCTGATGACCATGCTAATAACTAAGATCATATTGTGTGACCCTCAAATTACGTCAATTTATCAACATCAGCTTACAAGGGGATTTGGGATTCAACTTGCAAACTGGAGCAGCTGTAACCCAATTTCAATCAACTGTTTGATTCAAGTCTGTTAAATTGGTCAATTTTGTCAAAGGTTTCCTAGCTTTCTAAGCCTTCCTACTTGGCTGAATAATTCCTAGCGTTATGGAACTTACTGTGACACATACCTCTGATTAACTTAGGTATGTGGCCTACTTGGGCTCAAGGCATTTTCATTGCCTGCCGCACAGCGCAGCTCTGGATGCATGGGCTTGTAATCAGTGTCATGATTCTGACCAATCAATCAGCCAATAAGTTGGATGATGGCTCTGATTTGCCCTGTGACCCAATGATTAGTGCCACCATTACCCTCTACCTGTCCTCTATTTTGGATAATGTCATATTTATATCCTATTATAAATTGTCATTGCAGTTCCGTGATTATGGCACTTTGAGTGAAAAAAACGCTCCCAAGGGAAAAAAGAAGGAACCAGAGGGGAGTGTGATAGGTGCATTCCTTGCAGTTTTCCCAAAAGGGACTGCATTTTACCTGACTACAACCAGTTACACCAATGGTTACTGATATGGGAAATTCCTCTCCAACCTGCTTGCCACCTGGAGCTTGGCCAATTCCAAATTCCAAATATTCCTGAGCCACCAAATGGAGTGCGCTGAAGTGACCTCCAAGAAAATACAAGCAGAAGGCCACGATGTCTCAATTTTCCCTGATGGGCATGCTGATCTCCACCTTGGTGATATTTTGTTCTTCAATATTGGGGACATCATCTGTGGGTGCAACCCCACAACCTTTAGCCAGGTGATTAGTGCAGCCAACAACCACACTGGTCTGTTTTCCCACCAGAAGGCCGCCAAGATGTTTACCAAGATGGCCTTGAATTCTCTCAGCAGCAGCCAATCATCAAAGGACCCCCAGCTTCCCCCTTGTGTTTCCCCATTGTACAAGTCAATCACTGTCCTCCCTGAGTCAAAATATGATGTCATGTACAATCAATTTCTCCAAGCCAAACAAGGCAACTAATCACCTCTGGGCCATCCAGCTGCCCTAGTCCCCAGCCAACTAATCCTGTCATTTAGAACCCACCTCCCCAGCCAGTCAATTCCTCCCCCCTCTACCCAGTCTGCCACCTAGTTTTCCCTGCCCAATCCAATTCCCCTAATAAAACTTGCCCCACCTGATAAAATTTATTTTAATTTATATTTGTTTAACTTTTACATATTTTTTAATGTTGAAATATATAGGTTACATTTAAATAAAGTGATGATTGATTTTTATCAAACATCATTTTAAATTTGGCTGCTTTAATATTTATTAATTCTATTGTTTTCTATTATAACTTTAATATATTTGAAGTGCTACAATCAAATGAATTTTAAAAACTACAAGTGCTACAGACCAATCAATTGGAATGTGTGTACATGTGGTGTCCTTGTGCTTGGCTCAGACCAGACACACCTCAGTTATTGCACCCAGTTTAACCTGATGAAATAAGCCTGTTGAAAATAAGATATGTCTTTGTTTGCAAATTGGCACACCAACTTGTGGTCACTCTAGCACCAGGCCTATGGGTTCTCTGGTGCTAGAGTGACTACAAGTTGGTGTGCCAATTTGAAAACAAAGACATATCTTATTTTCAACAGGCTTATTTCATCAGGTTAAGCTGGGTGCAATAACTGAGGTGTGTCTGGTCTGAGCCAAGCACAAGGACACCACATGCACACCCATTCCAATTGATTGGTCTGTAGCACTTGTAGTTTTTAAAATTCACTTGATTGTAGCACTTCAAATATATTAAAGTTATAATAAAAAACAATAGAATTAAATGAAATGATCTATTACATCACATATATCTCTAGAATAAAGGATCTACATATAACATGTGGAAGTGGCTATCTTTTGATAAATATGTACTTTGGGTTGCACTTGGCATATTGATTCAAGATTAAATTATATTTTACTTTGACAAAACATATGCATGACAAAATATGTTGTTCATGATACTAAGATTGGGTTGGTTTACGCGCTCTAAAATATATGATCTACATATAATCCATGAAAGTGGCTATATTTTAATAAATATGTACTTAGGGTCAAAATTGGCATTCTGATTCAAGAACAAATGATGTTATACTTGGACAAAACATACACATGAAAAAGTATGTTGTTCATGGTACTAAGATTGGGTTGATAATACAATAAATATACATAATATCAATATTAAATGAATTCTGATGCTTGAAGCTAATAAAATATCATAAGTAAAATATAGATATATTTATTTAAACTCTATTAGTTATAATAGAATAGATGTAGTTTATTGGGATAGTTTATTGGCATAAAAAGGGCTGTGATAAGTACAAGGAAAACATGGCAGAATTGGAGGCAATGATAAAGGAATTAGACATGGTGGTGGCTAAAATCAAGGAGGTCAATCAAAAGGTGAAGGACATGCTAAAGGAGGTGGTGTTAGAAGGTAACAAACTAGACAAACTTACCACAAAGGCCGTGAAAAAGAAGATTCCCAATACTAATAACAAACTCACAACCAGGCTCCTAAGCTACAAAAAGATGTTCTTGCAAATCAACAGTTCAAGCCACATGGGTTTTTAACTGCAGAGGCGTGGTCAAAGGACCCCGAGTTGTTTGAGCAGCTAAAAAAATAAAAAGAAACAAAAACCAATAGAAGATAACCAGGAACTGACTAGTGTCAGGGCCCAGAGTGCCCTGGACAGTCAGCTGACCTCTTTAGAGGTGATTAAACATGCAGCTTGGAAGCCCCCACAAAGCACTTTCCAGGGCAAAATCCCCCTTTCAACTAACAAATGGCCTGGGATTCAAGAGGCACACAATCCTCAAATCCCTGGCATCAAGGCTGTTAACAAATCTGGGCCACCTACCTATCAGGAAATGGCACATCAGGAGCGTAATTGTTTGATTGCGTGATTGGGCAATTGATTCATTGCAGGAGCTAAAAATAACTGTAGCAACTTGCCATGCTGCAAAATTCAAAGGGTTCATTTTATAGCAGCCAATGAGAGCTCACCCTCTTGGCCAAACACGCAAATTCCAGGTAAAATTGCAAATCTACCTCCAAATGATGCCATCAGTTCTCTGGTGGCACAAAAGGCCATAGAATCATCTGTAAGTATAAGTAGTGAGGGGGAGAAGCCCTCCTCACTGTTGAAATCTTAATAAAGCAAGTTTATGCCTAGAAATTATTATCTTATTGCAGGAATTGTCTATTTTTGCTCAAAATTAACTATTCTCTTTGCATCTATTTGTGAATTCACTACTCAATACAAGCTTGCATACCCATATCCTCCTGGCCATACTCCTGTTGTCCTTGCCAAACTGCCCCGTGCCCTTGACCTGGAGTACTTCTATCCCCATCACCTGGATCTACCACCAGTAATGAAGGATATACCAACTGCTCCTCCTCTCCCTGACGCACCTCCTGCCCAAGACTTCAGCAAACTGGGGTTTGTCTACATAACAGTATTGGGGCTGGCCAACCAAGTTGTGCCCCATACTGGGAATTGGCGCCCCCTAGCCACTGCTCTGAACTACCTGGTCCACATAGCGCCTATTGTGTACATGGCCTTTCAGGCCTGGCCTGCCTCCCCTGTGGGAGTCCTGCCGGATCTATTATGGGCTGTGACAGTATGTCAACCATATCTAAACTAGTAACCCTGGGCCCCTATTCTTCTTTGATTATAGGGGCATCTTGTATGATTTTATTTATGACTCACAGCTTACTACCTAAGACAGTATTTGACCAAGAAACAAGAAAAAAACAAATGCCAAGAAGAAATTGTTGCCAAGCCATCCCAAGTCCAGACTGTGACCATCTCCACCTCTAACCAGAATACTGCTGCCCCCACAACCTTTCCTGACCTGCCAAAATTGGACTTGGCTGGTTTCAGAAAAGGAATGATCATGATAAACGCCTTGTTCTGCGCCCACCCCAAGAGCTTCAGAGATAACACCCAGAAGGTTATAATGGTGGCCACCCAACTGAAGGACAATGCCAGAGAAACCTTCTTGACCTGCCTTGAGGAAGACCCAGACCTCATACTTTCCTACGGCTAATTCCTGGAGGGAATGAACTCTGCAACTAACCCTGCTGGGGCCAAGACCCAAACCTACATGGGACTCATCTGCCTGACCCAGGGAAGAGACAACCTGGAGACCTATATACAACAATTCCTACGCCTGGCGGATGCAGCCAAGATTCCTGACAACATATCAGGCTTGCATTTAAGAAAAGGTCTGAACCCACACCATACCAGCCTAATGAGACACCACCAATATGACCTTCCCAAAGAAGAGCTCCTGGCTATTGCCAGAGGCATGGACTTCAGCCAACCACAAGGGTACCATGCTGGCCAACCCTGTAACAACCAAACCCCTGGTACAACTAGGCCCCGTTTGAACATGACCCCTGAGGAGTAACAACACCACGTCAGAAGTGGACTATGCTTTTATTGCCACCAGAGTGGCCATTTATCCAAGGACTGCACTAGCCGCTCCAATGGAACCCATGGAGCAACTATCTCAGCAATAAATAACGCCTCACA
>QTSX02007503.1:0-29633 GCA_014839935.2 Entomophthora muscae | reverse complement strand
ATGCACCCTGGTTGCTCACCTGGCTTGTTTTGATGGGACATAATGGCTACTTCTCTCAACTATCTCTGGTATCTTCCCTCTGGTCCCCCCTTAGAGCGGCCAACCCAGTGCTTCACTGGGCAACATCCTGGTGGTTCATCTCACCAGGATGGGAGACAAACTTAGTTAGTTTAGCCCCCCTCTCTCACAATAAGCATCCCTTGTTTTTTAACCATTTTGAGAACAGTTTCTGTGGTGATCAATTTTCTTCTGCATCTTGCAGGCTGATTGGTGGAGGTGGGATGTGTCTGTCTTGGGAACAAGAAGGTGCCATCTGATTGACTGTTTCTGGATTTCAGCTTCCCAGGGTGACCTCTTGCTAAATTGGCTGATTCCAGATGCTAGTTTCAGTACACAATCAGGATTAGCAGCTGCCTGTTCATGGTGTGCAAACAGGGCCCTGCCAGAAGACTCAGGAGAAAGAACACACTTCTGGGTAGTGCTTGGGGAGGGGCCTGCAGGTTGGGGAGTGGCCATAGACAGAGTCTTCACTGTTAAGAGACCCAGCATAGCCCTGCATGATTTTGTCAAGGCCAGGGAACAGCTTGTTCATTTTGTTGTTGTTAGAAGAAGACATAATAATTTTTTTATTAAAAAAATAAACTCAAAAAGACAATTGTATATTTTTCTTTTATTGTTAATTATGTTAAGTTGATGAATATTAGGATCTAAATTTTAGCCGTCCTAAACTGGAATAGGATGATTTTTGAGAATGCCTATGATTCCTAAAAGAATTAGCATAAATACACTCTAGATTCTTTGACTTCCTGTTTGAGATGCCCATAAATTATATTTATTTCAAATTCACCTCATTTTATTTGAATTTTGGTTCTTGTATTTGACAATCTTGGAATTTTTAGATTTATTGTGTTAGTGATGTATATAATTTGTTTGAAATACAAGAGATATCATATTGTATATTAGGATCCTGTATTTTCTGATTCATGTATACTGCATTTGTTTACCTTGTAATGTCTTTTTTTAGCTGTGATATCTGCTCAAGAGATTAAAATTTGCCAATTCAAATAAACCAGAAAAAGTCAAATTAAATGGTTGATTTTATTAAATATTTTATTTTTCACTCAGCTGAGTTGCCCGCAAAAGGACCAAAATTCAGACCAAGGATTTGAAAATCCCACATTTTTATGTTTAGGTTCTAAATTTACAGTAATAATCCAATGGATCAATTAATCACTATTTATGACCATTAATTGGCTGATTTTCTTTACAATAACAATAAAGCATTTTCTGATATTTGTGCGCTGGTATGCAATTGGCTGCCAGAGTGCAAATAACAGAAAATTTACTATTGCCATTACAAAGAAAATCAACCAATTAAGGGTCATAAACAGTGATTGATTGATCCAATGGATTATTACTAGTTCACAAAATCCAGCTTAAATTTTAGAGAATCATAATCAATAGGCAAATATGCAAGCTTTAAAATGCACTCTGTATCTATATGTAATATGTGTTAATAGCTCCCTAATTTAGACACAGTTTAATTATAAAAATACATTGAAAAATGCCATGCCTTAAATAAATTTTATTAAATAAAATGCATTAGGTTATGTATATAATGTGGAATTGACATGGTTAGCAATACGTCCTATTATAGCTAACATTCAATAAAAGATTCACAATTCAATGTGAGATATTAATAAAATACTAGTTTTCAAATAAAAAATGATACATACTGGAAAAATATAACCACATATACTAATTAAAATAGATAGTTTAGTGCAATTTTGAAGTATGTTATCTTAGTTTTTGTATAGTTGCAAATTTTTTATTATTTGCAATAATTGTCAATAAAATGTATTAATTGTTGCCATGGTCCATAACAGAGCCCGGCTGAACTCCCACAGGGGAGGCAGGCCAGGCCTGGAAGGTCAAGTACACAATAGGCACTATTCTGACCATATAGTTGAATGCAGAGCTAGGGAACACCAACTCCCAGTATGGGACACAACCTGGTTGGCCAGCCCCAATACTGTGATATAGACAAACCCCAACTTACTGAAGTCCTGGGCAGAAGGCACAGTTGTCAGGGGAGAATTAGGAGAATCTCCAGCATGGAGGGCAGAATGATCACTCTTGGTGGCTGGGAGGGAGTAGATATGTAAGGTTGTAAAGTGTAATGTAGTTACAAATAAATGCAAACAGAATAGTTATATTGGTGCAAAATTAGATAGATATTGCAAGAAAATAAGTAGTCCAGAGCATAAAGTTGTTTATTTTAATATGTCAACAGTGAGGAGGGCTTCTCCTCCTCACTACTTATAATTAGTGGTAATTTTGAGGCCTCTTGTGTCACCAGAGAACTGATTTCATCTTTTCAGCTAAACTTACAATCTAGGCTGGATTTGTGTACTTGGGCCTGGAGGTGAATTATCATTGGTTAGTATAACAGGAACCTTGCTTGGGCTGCAGCAAGCCAAGATACCACTACTATTTATAGATCCTGCAAGCAATTGAGTGACTGATTGCGCAATTGAGCAATCACACTCCCAATGTCTTGTTTCCCAATAGTTAAGATGGCCAAAATTGTTGCTGGAATCAAAGCCAGGGATTCAAGGCTTGTGTGCCTCTCAAACCCTGGCCATTTTTTAATTGAAAGGGGGTTTCTTGCTCTGAGAGACAATTTGTGAGGGTTTCCAGGCCATGGGTAGTTTGGCCTCTAAGAAAGCCAGCTAGTTGTCCAAGGCTTTCTGGGCCCTGACATCATCCTCTACCATAGTTGAGCTTTGCAGAGCACAAATTTTTATTTTGAAATTTGTATTCCTTCAACAGAGTAGTGGCGCTCTTGAGGTTGGATTCTGGTTCCCAGGTATTCTCTTCATTAGTGTACACTTTTCATTTGATTAGGAAATGGGGTTTTTGGTATCGGAGTTTGTGTCCCAGGATGGCTTTGACCTTGTTTTCTGTGAAGCTTCCTACTTTGGCAGGAGGGGGAGCTGTTCTCACTATCTGGTGCAGGAGAGAAAGTCCTTTCTTTTCTGATAACAGGGAGCAATGGAATACATCGTGAATTTTTCATCTGGGGGGCAGTTCTAGTTGGTAGGCTATGGTACCAATGCGTTGTAAGACCTTGTAAGGACCTGTTTGTTGAGGGCTTAAGCTAGCGCAAGGTGAAGTGATCTTGATGTTCATTGCACCAAGGTACACAAAGTCTCTTACTTTAATTTGGGGGGCTTTGTTTCTTGTCAGAAAAGTCCTTGTATACTTATATTGCTTTTCTCAGGTTCTGGGCACATTCTTCTAGGCATATTTGGATGCTGCTGACCCAATCTTGTCCTTCTGGGTTGTTGGCTTCCTCTGTGGGAGGGGCATCCCATGTGGGGTTGAATCTATAGTTGGTTTTGAAGGGGGACATACTGGTGGAGCTGTGGTCTTAGTTATTGTACACAAACTGAGCTATTGGTAGGTGTGTCACCCAGTTGTTCTGTTCCAAGTTAATGTAACATTGTAAGTTTTGTTCAAGGACCTGGTTTACCCTCTTGGTCTGTCCATTTTTCTGAGGGTGATATTCAGTAGAAAACAAACATTTTTACTCCCAAGTCCTTTAGGATTTGGGCCCAAAACTTGGAGGTGAATTTTGGGCCTCTGTCTGAGATCACTTCTTGTGGGAGTCTGTGGTTCATGAATACTTGGTTCTGGAATAGAGCGGCAGTTTCCTTTGCTGTTACTTTGGTTGTTTTTGGAATGAAGTGTGCCATTTTGGTGAAACAATCAACAATTACCAGGATAGTGTTGAATCCTTTTGAATTGGGTAGCTCCCCAATGTAGTCCATGGACACTGACTTCCAAGGGCCTTCTGCAATCTGGAGGGGTTGTAGTAATTCTTCTGGCTTTCCTTGCTTAGGCTTGGTACATCCACATGTCTTGCGACCATTGAGGTATTCTTCAATCTCTAGCTTAATTCTTGGCCATATGTAGGTTCTCTGGATTCCATTGTGAGTCTTTGTACGCCCAGGGTGTTCTGACATGGGGGAGTCATAGTATTCCTTCAGTATCTCTAAGTGCAGTAAACCTTCTGGTATGTAGGTGCATCTGTGTAGCTGTAGGGTGTTTCCATGTAAGAAGTAACCTGTTTGGTAGTATCAACTGTTGATATCTTTCTTTAAGTCTTCCATGATAGATATGCAGTACTGGTCTACAGTCTGAGCTAATTGTATCTCTTTCCTTCTACTGGCTAGTCCCAGGAATAGAAGCATTGACTCAATCATGTTTGGGACAGCAATGATTATTGTGTTAAATTCTTCAATCTCTTTGGCGCTAGGAAATAGGTCTGCTCTGTGGCTTAGGGCATCAGGTACAATGTTGATCTTGCCAGGTTTTTAACTGATTGATAAGTTGTAATCTGCTAGGAATAGGGCCCATCTAGCTTGACGCTGATTCAGTTTTGCGGTTTAAAGAAGTATGTCAGGTTCTTTTAATTGTCATGATTTTCACTGGGTGGTTGGCATCACACAATTATCTTCTTCAATGTTTCAAGGACTGGATGATAGAAAGCATCTCTTTATTGTAGATGGGGTAGTTCAACTCAGGCAGAGTGAACTTCCTCAAGTAGTAAGCTATATGATGTAGCTTACTATTGTTCCCCTCCTGAAGCAACACCCTAATGCAAAGTCAGAGGTGTCTGTGTCCACAATGAAGAACTTATTGTAAACTGGCATTGCCAAGACGGGGGTGGAGAAGAAAGTGTTCTTCACCAACTCAAAGGCAGTGTTATAACTATGCTGTTTTAGCAGAGTTACTAGGGGAAATATTTTGGAAGACTAGATAATATTTTTTATTGAGAGATAGTAACTATATAGTCATTGTGAATCAATGGATAACAGGAACATGGTTGTTTTGATTACACGGCTGGATAGTGAAGGGGGTGGCTTGATCCTGGTAAAGAGTCAAGCGCCAAAGCAAGGTGTCCACCATAGAGGATTGTCACTTGTTCATGTTTATGAATTTGGTAATTTGATTTGATTCCATAGCTTGGCTACAGGTCACTGGTTAATGGGATCACAGGTCACAAATCTGCTTGGTTGGAACCTTGCTGGAGGGTCAAGCCTGCTGTTTTGAAACCCCCATCTGAAGGTTAGTCTTCTCTGGGGGTAGGTTGTCAGGATTCTGGGCGCTGTACTGTACTAGATGCTGTTTGGCAGTGGGTAGGACAATCTCACATTGTTTTTGTCTTGTCTTTCAGGGTCTTAGGTGGTCATGATGGAGAACTTTGTCTTGTTTACGCTTTCTGAGCCCTTGCACAAGGTAAGTTTTGTTTTTGTTTACCTTTAAGATAATGATGTGGTGTATATTTTCTGGCTGCAGTTTACTTTTATTGGTATTCATGCTCCAGACTTTGTTGCTGTCCTCATGTCTGTCTTGGATGGGGACAAAGGTCTTTTGTAGATGCTTATTTTCTCTTTCTGATTGATTGCTATTGTCCTGTATGACCTGAGGATATGCAAAGAATGTGACTTTGCTTGGCATTTCCAGCTTAGGTCCTGATAGCACTTGGATGATATTAGGTTGTGTTCCATAAACTAACTTATAGGTGCTTTTACCGGTGGATCTGTTCACGTGGGTCTGGCATACAAGCAATGAAGTTAATAGCTGCTTGTAACAGTCCTCAAGTCTCATGGCAGTGAGCTTGGCCAAGGCTTGCATAAGGCTTCTGTAGTACTCTTACTACAGTGATTGGGGATAGTATAAGGGTTGGTTGGTAACCTTGGTACTGTACTATTTGGATACTAGACAAGTAGTTGTTAGTACAAAAGTGGTTAGACCTGGAGAGCAGCAAAGAGTTTAGAGTAGTGGCAATAGCAACTACTTGAAAGCAAATCCTCAACAAGTGACTTTCAGTCAAGCTTAATTGGCAGTGTAGTCAATGGGAGGAGACTAGCCTTTGAATTTCTTAGATTATACACTAAACAAAGTATTCAATGGTGTAGATAATATAAGGAGGGGTATAAGGTATATATTTATTAATAGAAGAAGAGGGGCTTATATACTACAACTTACTTGATAACTCAAGGTAAGTTGGTCATTGCTTGGGGGTTGGGAGAGGGGGAAATGAATGTAAAACCACTATGAATTGACACAACAGTCAGGGGAGGATGGTAACATTCCCAGCAGCACAAGAGGGTTGCAGAGGGCTTAAAAATGAAGAAGTTGGTCAGTTAACCGCAGTTGGTGAACTGTATCAATTGATAGATTTAGCATCCATTCAGTGAAGTCCTAATTTGGAGCCAAAGAAGGTGGATGAGCAATCTCAAAGCTAGTTGGTGGAGTCCCAATCCAAAGGCCAGGGTGGATAAGCAATATGGAAGCTATTTGGACTTGTATGATGATCCAGCAGCTAGTTTAAATGATAATCATCAAGAATGACTACTATATTGGAAGGGAGATCAGGATCCTAATACAATCAGGAAGTACCCAATGACAATCAGAATTAAAGCAACCAACTGGTGATTAGTTTCACCACAGCTGCCATTCAGCCTCTCTACACGTCCATTGGCCTGAGAATGATAAGGTGTTGTCACCATAAGCTGGACCCCATTATTGGTGAGGTACACATTGGTATCTTTGGAGGTCAATTCTTTGCCATTGTTGGTTATCAGACGTTCTGGCTTTCCAAACTTGCTGATGATTTCCTTCCCTATGAATTGTTGCACGTCATTGCCTTTATGTGTCTTGACTGCTTACACCACTGGCAATCATGTGGCAAAGGCTGTCACAGTAATGATGTATTTCTTTTCATTACGCTTTCCTGGCATGGGGCCCACTTTCAGGGATCCAATCATTGAGAAGTCTCTCTCCAATTGAATGAAGGAGAGCTCCCAAGTTGAATTTGACCAGAGTGGATCCTACTGGGATCCCTATCATTAACATGTGTAGGAGGTGACCAAAGAGACAGAATCTTCCCAAGAGGGGAGTAAAGTGATTGAGGAGATAATAGACACTGGTGTACCCCAAAATCAACCAGGGGGCCTTGGAGTGGATGATAAGTGGGAATTGTGCTGTTTCAACGTAAGGAGCATGTTGTCTACGCAGACCAAAACAATACCAAATTGAGTCTTCTGATTTATTGGTAGGAGTTGGTTTGGGGGTTTTAGGGTTAACATTGTCTTGACCATAACTGATTAACACACAGAGAGTCCATACAAGAAAGATGAACTTCATGCTGCTGGAGGGGGACCTTGGAATCTACTAATCAAGAGTTTTATAGTTGAAAATATAGATTTATTGAGTGATAGGAATAGGAATAAATTGTTGGAGCAATTTGGAAGGGAAGAACTTGCCAGTTTAAATACTGGGCTCAAGAAATCAAGGGAAAATTGTGGTTACAAGGTGGTCCTGCAAGAGTGGTTTGAGAAAACATTGCATTGCAGAACTGCAGCAGGCTGCAGCCTGCAATGCAAGAAGAGGAAGGTTGGAGTTTGCATTGCAGTATTGTTCTTCATTATGGTTGGGAATGATTTATGGGGTTGGATGTGAGATACTTCTCTGGCTTGGTTGGTTTGTTGTCTTTGATTGGCTTCCTAGGTCTCTGAATAATTGATTTGGATGATTTCTGCATTTATTGCCAGTTGATTGGTTGTTTTATATTGAATGGATTTAATTTTATATGCTGAATCAATACTTCTGTTGTTGTTATAGTTGTCTGAAGCCTTGAATTCCGAAATTAAAATAGAATTTATATTTTGGTCTTAGATTTTACGCTTGCTTTCAATTTTGCGTTTGAAATTGATTAATACACATTCATTAATCAATTTTGAATGTATTTTTGAATTGATCTCATTAACAGATTTGGCTTTGTTCTTGGCTTCTACTTTAGCATTTATAAATGCAATTTCTGGTTTCTCCATCTTTTTAACACAATTTAAGTCTAATTTGCAATTTGTGTTAGGGATGGAGTCCCTTACACCCACAATGTCTAGAGCCCAAACCTTGAAGGGTAGTTGTGTACAAATAGGTAGTACTGATTTAGGTGGGGTATTGCTCTTTGCAAAATCCTTACATAAATTGCATTGTTCCAAGACTTCCTGGACGTCCCAGTACAAGGTTGGCCACCATGCTTTGTATTTGAAGAATTAATAGAGGTTGCGGCCCTTTGTGTGCCCTAGGTCTCTGTGGTAGTGTAGGATTGTGTCAAATTGCTGATGTGTGGGAATATAAAGGATGGTGGTCCTGTTGGTCTTTTTCCAATGCAAGATTCCATATACGTCTTCAAATAAGTGTTTGTTCTTAATGACTGTTTCTTTTGTTATGCCTGTGGTGCCAGGGGGAAGCCTTCATCCTTTGTTTGGAGCACCAGAAGAGAACAGTATGAGTCAAGCCTGTTCTTTCCTCTTGTGGCTCTAATGTACAGGCACAAGAATTCATCCACCATGGCAAGTTCTGGACCAGGCTTACATTGTATGAACATATTAAACCTTTCCAGGAGTTCCATCCAGCGGGCTTGACAGCAGAATAGATTTTCTTAGGTTTCAAAGTATATAGGCAACTTGTGGCCAGTCAATGCTGTGAACTCCTCCTGTTGTTCTAGTTAGCAACACCATTTGACCAGGCAGTGTACAATCACCAGCAACTCCTTGTTGTGTATAGGGTATTGGCACTTGCTGTCTGTCTATTTGTGTGATTTGTAGGCTATGGGCAGTAAGTCACTATCATTGTTCTTGATTTGTAGTACTCCACCAATAGATGTGTCTTAGGCGTCTGTCTCCATTTGATATTCCCATCATGTTTGGGGTATTGGAGAATGAGTGATGTTGTAAGCTTCTCCTTAAGATGTCTGAAACAAAGATCACATTGAGGTGTTGTTGTGTTTGACTCCTGGTAACAACATCCAGGAGGACACAGCAGAGAATCTTTATAACAAAAGATTTGAGGTTTGAAGCCAGCCTTGGGTTAGCCTTCAGAGCAAAATTAAGGGCACATACCTTAATTTCCTGGAATACAAGATGTGAAAGTCCTTTTGGCAAAAAGGACAGGTAAGATCTTTAAGAATATTAAATTCAACACAAATGTGGAAAAACTTGTCTTTATTGGGAGAAATAATTCTACTTAAATAGTAGACAAGGGACAGTGATCACTCATTAGATAGACAGAGTGGCTGAGGGGTTCACATTACATGAGGTCATACCAGGATCAGACAAGGGAAGGTATGGTCTTCCAGAATGGGTGGATATTGGCACAGACCCAATTACAGAAAGCAAGATATTTAAAAACTTGAAAGCAAAACCAGTCAAATCTTTGCATTTATCATTATTCAAAGGCCATATCAAAATAGCATTAATGGCGCAATTTCTGACATCTCTCCCCCCTCAAGATTGGACACAGGGAGTTGATATTTGCAAATGAATTTGGAATGAACCCGGGCAAAAGGACATCCAGAGGACAGCAATTTCACAGGATACTCAACACTCTTCTTAAATGTGACTTCACAGGGCCCAACCAAGAGGGAATCTAGCTTATGAGCTCTACCAACTGTACAATTCTTGTAGTAGAGTCCCAGGTTGCCTATTTGATACTCAGGGAGGGGGCTCTAGCAGCATTGGATGGGGAAAGCTCCAGAGCCTTGACCTTGTAAGCAGTGGAATAAGCTGTTGCTTGGATGTTAATGATATATTTGGTTAAGTCTTTAACATAGGCCTCAGGATTTGCAGATGCATCAACTTCAATCAAGGGGGTCCCAAGATTAAGGGGGTGGCAGCTTCACGCCCATACAGCATGGCAAAAAGGGACTGACCAGTTACTTGGTGTCTACTGAGTCAATAAGAAAAGAGGGTAGCAGGGAGGAACATATCCCAATTGGCGGCAGCAGAGAGCGTGAGTTTCCTCATTATGGACACCAGAGAGGAATTGGCTTGTTCAACAGTTCCATTAGTTGAAGGGTTATATGGCGCAGAGAAAGATTGGTGGGTACCCATAGCTTCAACAAAAGACATGATGAGGCGGGCATTAAAATTGGTGTCATTGTCAGAAAGCAGGACTTGAGGGCAACCATGTTGGTAGAAGATATCTTGCAGCAAGAAATTAGCAGTGATCTTAGCAGTTATATATTTTGTAGCTCTGGCTTTGAACCATTTGCTAAAATGGTCTATAGCAACTAAGATAAATTGACACCCAGACCTAGACCAAGGGAGGGGCCTAACAGCATCAATAATCACAGTGTGAAAGGCATGTTTAAGGGGGATGAGCTTGAATTGGTGTTGGTAAGGGTGAGGGCGTTAGAGTTGACACAAGTGACAGTAGACAAGAGCATCAGGGATCAGAAGGCGCATGTTCTCCCAGTAGAAGTTCTTGCATAGCGAGTCATGGAGTTTGGCTATACCTCCATGTCCAGTGTCAATGTGAGCTTGGAGGATAACAGCTATCCTCATGCTTGGGAAAACATAGGGTAGATAGGCATTGTTGGCTTTCTTTAAGAGCTGCCTATCTCAAAAAACAGTGTCCTTGGATAGGGCTTGTAGCGCCAGTTGAATGTCTTCTGGCTTGGTGGTCCAAGAGTCAGGATACCCTATTAATTTGTATAGGCAATCAGCGTCAGTGGGATGGATAGCTAGTATTGGCATCCTTGACAAGCCATCAGCGTTTTGATGTTGGGCCCCAGGACAATGTATTATAGTAAAATTATATCCTTGAAGGTGCAGAGCCCAACGTTCTAGTTGAGCTTTAGGTTCCTTTAGTTGTTTCAGACATTTGAGGGATGAGTGATCTGTGAACACAGTGAAGTGGGTCCCATAAATATAGTGGATAAACTGTTTTACTGCATGCAGCATCACCAGACATTCCTTTTCAGTGACTCTGTAGTTCTTCTTGTGTTTATTGAGGACCTGTGAAGAGTGGGCTACAGGTCAATTCACTCTTTTGTTGTCAAGCTGGTCTAAGATGGCACCCACAGCTACTCCACTAGTGTCAGTATACAAGATGAACTCTTTATCATAATAAGGGTAGACCAAGATAGGAGCCTCTTTGAGCTTGTCCTTCAACGCTTCAAATGCTTGTTGCTGGCTATCAGTACACTCAAAGGGGACGTTGCAAAGCAGTTATACAAGGGGTTCACTAAGTTCAGCAAAATCAGGTATGAACTTTCAGTAGTAGCCCATCATACCAAGGAATACTTAAATCTCTCAAAGATTTGTTGGAGGTAGATCTTTTAAATGGCTTCCACCTTATTATTCATGGGACAAATTTCCGTTTGAGTGACCTCATGGCCTAAGAACTTGAGTTGTTCTTTAAAGAAGGAGCACTTGGGGGGTTTAAGCTTCAAGCCAGCTTTGCAGATCTTGATGAAAACTGCCTTGAAGTGTTTCAAATGATTGGTAAAGGTAGCGCTGAATACAGCAATGTCACCAAGGTACACAAGGACACAAGAGAGCTTTAGATCTTGTAGGATAGAATCCATAGCCCGTTGAAATGTAGTCAGGGCATTGTAGAGTCCTTGGGGCATCCTAGTAGGTTCATAGAGCCCCTCAGAGGTGGTGAGAGCAGCTTTCTCACAGTCTTCTGGTGATAAGTCAACTTGCCAGTATCCAGAGGCTAGATCCATGGCTGAGAAAAACTTGGAACCACCCAACTGTCTGAGAGCATTGTCAATTCTGGGCAAGGGGTACAAGTCTTTCTTAGTGAGAGAGTTCAGGTGGCGGTAGTCCATTACAATGTGATGTCCTCCATCCTTCTTCTTGAGGATCAGTAACGGCGAGGCCCAAGGGCTCTGAGAGAGAGCTAGCAACCCAGTGTCTAAAAGCTGCTTAAGCTCCTTAGATAGCTGAGCATCCTCTACCCTACTACAGCGGTATGGTTTGGCACAAAAAGGGGTGCATCACCAGTATCAATCTGATGAATGTCCCCTTTAGCAAGGCCATAGTCCATAGGTCCAGAGGCAAAGATGTCACTAAACTGATTGAGCAGGTCCAACACGTATTTTTGTTGGATGGGAGACAATTGGGGGAAGTTGGCAGCCGTTAATAAGAAGAGAACTTGGGGATTGTCTTCAGGTAGCTTGAAATCACTAAGAGTTCCAAAAGGATAGAGGGATGTCACTTGTTCTGCTCCCAGTATACAACCATGCCCTACAACCTGGCCTTGGGTCACCTGCATGGGCAGGGATGTCAGGTTGGCAAGCAATAGTTGTACAGGCTCTTTGTGGGTATGATCTAGAATCCCTGGACACAGGCAGGGTTCTTTACAGCTTAGGGATTCAGGTGAGTAGAGTTCCAAGAACAACTTTTCAGTTAGTTCATAAGAATTCTGAGAGTCAATCACCACTTGGGAGCCTGGAGAAATGGTGATGGCTGCTGGGGAAAGAAGAAGTACCCCTTCTTCTTCAGAGCAGGAAGGAGGGGTGCACATATTGGAGGAGTGAGCTCTATACTTGAGAGAGAAGATACCTGTGGGGTACTCAAGCACACAAGTTTTAATATGTTTTCCTGGGAGGCACAGAGGTTCCTTGAAAATCAAAGGGACCTCATACCCTAAGAGCAAAAAGATATCCATCTTGTAAGTTTACAAGCCTGATATACTCTTGGAGGAATTGAGTACCAACCAAGAGATCATAGCTTTTGTTCTCAAGGACTACAGCAGGGGAAGCAATGAGGAGTTTCCCAAACCTCATGGGTAGAGTGGAGTAAGCACCAATGGCCGGCGTTTGTGCCATGCCAGCTGTGCCATACAACTGAGTGTAGTTGAGGTCAGGGGCCAGCGTAAGTTTCTTCATTAGTTTTGAAGATACTACATTGACTGGAGAACCTGTGTCCAAGATGGCTTTGATTTTAACCTTTTGGATTGGTACTTCCACACGGGTTGTATCTTTCCTAAAGGGGGGCAAGACTGCCAACACATCTTGCACAGCCTCTAGCTCCTTCTCCCATTTAGCTAACATGCGCCTTAAGGCAGCAATCTCCTTATACACAGTCTGCAGTGGGAGAGATACAGTTACATTTTGGAAGAGAGCTTCAGCTAGCTCAGCTGCTTCCTCAGAAGAATCAACCAAGACGGGAGGTCAATGAGCCTGGGCTAGGTAAGGGCAATTCACCATGGCTTTGGCTTCACTTGAAGGTGCTTGAGAAGTGGTAGTAGTCTTCCCAGAGCAAAGCTTGTATGGGACAAAGACAGTTTCTGGGACAGCCAGAACACAAATAGCCATAACTATCAGAATCTTCACTATCATAATCTTCAGGGTCTGAATCACTGGAACAATAATGGAATAGGTGAAGAATATTTGGGGTTAGAGTAAGACGGGGGTTCCTCATCAGAAGAAGGATCAGGAGGAGACAGGGGGAGATTGGACAGCAGAGAGTGTCTCCACCTCTAAGCTGACCTCTCTTTTCCTGCCTGTTCCTTGGGGTCACAACCTTCTGCTTGGGAATTAGTGCAAGTACGCAAGTGGTGCTCTATTGGCCATAGTTATGGCAACCTTGCCTCTTAGTTGTTACCTGAACCCACTTCATAATGCGCAGCATACAAGAGGTAGTCCCAGCATTAATGGCTTTATTTTCACGCACCACCGTACCCCCATGGGTTAAATGCATGTATTGCAAGAACGTCTTAACACTCTTCATGGAAGCGATTGAAGCCTGTTTACCTTAGGTGTAAGCATAGAAGCTGGTTCACTTTCAAAGCATTTAAACAAGTTGTGTAAGCTTCATGGTGAGTTAACTGTTAACTGGTGATTAACTGTTGGCCTTCAATGTAGAAGCAATGCGCAAAATCAGCCAGGGTTTCCTTGGGCTTAAAGGCAATGTGCATAAATGCATCCTTATTGACCTCCAAGCTGAGATCTCTTTCCAAACTCCTCAATAAGGAGGCGTTTCAATCCTCCCAAGTGACAATAGAGGGGAATTTGGGGACCACCACTTCTTGGAATTTGAGATGGAGACAGGTGAGAATATGCTTCTTTTTGAGCTCATTAGTGGCCATACACAGTTTAGTCTTGTAAATTGTTAGAAATGAAGCAATTTTAGAGGTTTTAGGATCAAATATATGTTTGAAGGTTGGCTTCTAGGTTGGGTTGATGGACGTGGAAGAGGACTGACTGTTGTCACCTGGGTTGAGGACGTTAATGTGGGGATTGTCCTCAAACTTGGATTCAGCAGCAGGTTGTCTAGCCTAAAGGAGTAAAAGGCTTTCCTTTAGGGTATCCAAAGTAGAGCTGTGCTGTCCATTAATATCTATAGCAGTGTTGGTAGCAACTCCAAACTTGTTGATCTTAATTTGTTGCACCAGTAAGGTGCCTGAAATCTTATTGAGGCAGGTGGTCAGTGAAGTGGTTTGAGCAATCAAGGGGATGACCTGTTCATTCATTGTCTTGGTAAAGCAGGAGAGGGTTTTTACCTCTCTTTCCAATGTGTCCTGCCTATAAGCAACATCATTTATTACTTCTGCAAGCTGATCTAGGGCAAGTGCACAGTTGACCCAGGGTTAGCCTTCCAAACCAGGGCAGTACCATGATTGTCCTGAGCAGGAGTATTAACAACTTCAGTTTCCTCTTCACCTTCAGACTCAGAGGATAAGTCCTCAGGATTAGAGAGGCGTTGTATTAAATACTCAATTTCTCCTTGCAAAGTAGCTACTTAATCAGTGAGAAAAGCAATGCAAGGATCAAGAATAAGTTTGACTGGAGGTGGGTTCTGAACAAAAGATTGACTCCAGGTGGTAGCCTTGAGCTTGGCTATTGCTTCCCATACTTTGGCTTCAAAGTCAGATGGGACCTCAACAGAAGGAGCAGGAGGTGTCACCTCAATGGATGCTACTCTATTATCCACATAATTTTGTACTTGATACAGAGTGTTGCCTAATGCAGCCTTATCCAGTCCATACTGATGCTGCAGATGGCAGCCCCAAGTATCAACATGAGCTCTAACTAATTTGAGTAAAGAATTAATATGTTCTCAAAACTGGTTAAGTTTGCTAACCAGAGTCTCAAAATCCTGGCAATGCTTTAGCAGAGAGGCCTCAATTTGCCCACACCATGCTGCTTGATGCTCATCCACTTTGCATAGTTGATCCTTGATGTATTCAGGGAGCAAGGAACAAAGGGAATTCAGTGAGGAGGTCAAGTACTTCTGAGAGGCCAGCAAGTTGCGCTGGTTATCAGAAATACATGCAAAGAGACTGTGGGACCATTCTTAATATGCCATATTTTGAGCATGGTTGTTTGAGATAGTAGTGGCTATAGCATTTACAAGCTGGTTCTGGGATCCTAAACACGTTGATGGTGAACCAGTGCGGGTTGTATGAACTGGTTGACTAACACGCCAATTGTATATGGACTCCATCAGTGTGGGAGGGAGACCAACGTCCAAGAGGAAGGAATACAGGTCTTTAGAAGCATACCCTCGGGCGAAGACTAGGGATAGTATGCATTGCCACAGTGCCAGAGTTGAGCAGGTAGCGGGAGGCAGCACAAGCTTGCTTGTAGTCAAGAGAGAAAGCTGGAAGGGGGGCCCACGCGGGCCCAGGGGACAGCATCAGTACCATGAGAGTTGAGGGGCCATTGGTGATGTCTTCTTTTAGAAGAGGATTTGAAACGTTAGGTTGCTTGGGTACTTCAGAAACAAAGGGACAAGGACCAGGGAATGTGAGTGGGAATGGGGTAACCAAGGGGCTTGCAGCCCCTGTAGTGAGCACCATTTTGTTGTGTTTGGCTCCTGGGGACAACATCCAGGAGAACACGGCAGCAAATCTTTATAACAGAAGATTTGAGATTTGAAGCTAGTCTTGGGTTAGCCTTCAGGGTAAAATTAAGGGCACATACCTTAATTTCCTGGAATAAAAGATGTGAAAGTCCTTTTGGTAAAAAGGACAGGAAAAAGCTTGAAGAATATTAAAGCCAACACAAATGTGGATAAACTTGTCTTTATTGGGAGCGATTATTTTACTTAAATAGTAGACAAGGGACAGTGATCACTCATTAGATAGACAGAGTGGCCAAGGGGGTCACGTTGGGATAAGGTCATACCAGAATCAGACAAGAAAAGGTATGGTATTCCAGAATGGGTGGATATTGGCACAGACCCATTTACAGAAAGCAAGGAATTCCTAAACTTGAAAGCAAAAACAGTCAAATCTTTGCATCTATTGTTATTTAAAGGCCATATTAAAATAGAATTAATGGTGTGATTTCCAAATGGCGTCCATAAAAACTTGGATTTACACCAGTTATGGTGGATAGGGGTGCAGTCAAGGCGCCAAAGTTGGGTATAAACCATTGTACATAGGCCACCATCCCCAAGAATGTGCAGAGTTCTGACTTGTCTTTAGGCGGTGGCATTTTTCAAATGCCCTGGATCTTCTGGTTGTCAGGTTTAATACCATCCTTTAAGACTATGTGTCCCAAGAAGGTTAACTGCTTGTGGAAGAAATGGCATTTGAAGGGCTTGGCTAGAAGTTTGTGTTGTGCCAAGGTAGCAAAGACTGCCTCCAGGTACTTGTGACGTTGTTCTACTGAGAGGCTATAGACAATAATGTTGTCCATGTATACCAAGGTGTGTTTACCAATGTGGGGGGGGCAAACACCTTGTTAATGAAGGTCACAAAGGTTGAAGGGGCGTTTTGTCATTACAAAGTTGAGTTCCACACACTTTTATGATCTGTATTTAGTACAGAAAGCTGTCTTGGGGATGTCTTCCTCCTTAATTCAAATCTGGTTGTAGCCAGCGGTTAGGTCAATCTTGGAGAAGACTGTGGAGCCACCTAAGACATCAAAGAGGTTGTCAATGAGTGGTAGTGGGTAAAAATTCTTGATTGTAACTTTTTTTAGGGCTCAGTAGTCTGTGACTAGGCGTAGAGTACCATCTTTCTTTGCTACAAAGAAAACAGCAGCACCAAAAGGAGATTGTGAGTGACAGATAAGTCCTTTTTCTAATGCTTCCTTGAGGTAAGCACATAGGGTGTTGTCTTTATTTGGGGTCAGGTGGTAGATAGGTTGCATCTTAGGTACAGCTCCCTTGAGTTGGATGGAGTGTTGGATGTGTTTTTCTGGTGGCAATCTGGGTAGAGCTTCTTTGAAGATCTCTGGATGGCGGGCTACAATTTTGTAGTCCTGAGGCATGATGGTGTCTTGGTGGTCCTTTAAGTGTATGATCTTGTACTGGCAGGAGTCCCAGTCAATTGCCTTGAGGTACTCCTGTTTTCCCAGAGTTTCAGTAATGCGCACAAAGATGTGGTTGTGTAGGAGCTGGTCCACTGAGTCAGGGTAAACTGGTGATTGATGCCTTCACATCTGATGGTCAGTACCAATGTTGCCCAGTCTACATGGGGTTGCTCCTCTGTAACCAGTCCAGTCCCAGCACAATATAAAACTTGGTAAAATTAATGACAGGTCCCTGGATAGTGGAGTGCATGTTCTCTAGCATGTTGGAGAATGGGGCAGTTTTTCTTGTCATAGCAATGTGATGTTCATCAGCTAAAACCATGTTTTCAATCCGCAAAGGATTAGTGGATAGCTTGAACTTGTCTACAAAGCTGCTGTTGACTAGGGTTCAATCTGTGCCATAGTCCAAGAGTAAAGAGCCTGTGTAGTTGAAAAAGGGGAAAGGGTAAGACATTAGTTTATTGGGATGTCTGGCAAATGTGTAAGGTACTGTAATTACAAGGGCACTTGGATCATTGGACACTGGTCTACATCCTTGGGTTGTTATTCATTGTTGGGCAGTCAGGAGTTGTGAAGGGAGAGCTTGGCCTGCTTAGTGCTCTCCTTGGGCTTTTACCTTGTCTTTGTTGTCTTGTGTGGCAGTGATGCAGAAATGGGTGCGGTTTGAATGGTTGTTTCTCCTGTTTTCATGCACATTTGAACTGTTGCTGTTGTTCCCAGGAGGCAGTTGGTTGGAGCGCCTGGCTGGGTGAGAATCTTTGTGCCGCTCTTGCTTTTCAGGTTGTGCCTTGTGAAGTGCATTGGAATTTTGTTCAGCTTTCTCTGCCTTGCAATGCAGACTTTGTAAGTTGGCTACTTGGTCCAGGTTTATGTATCTCATTATATGTAACTTAAGTGTGTTGTAGTACATGAGGTGGGTAGCTGGAGTGTCAAAAGCCATATATGAGGGGACAAGTAGTCAGAGTTCCTTGTAAGTGCAGGTGAGCTCCTTCACTGTGCCAGTTTGGGTTAGATTATTCACTTGGTGTATGATCATGAGTGTGGTATCCTTCAGCACAAATCTTGCCAATAAATCTTGTTTGAAAGTGTCCCAATCCTTCTTGATGTGTTCTTTATACAACTTGTTGCACCAGGTGCCAGTGCCATGAGTCAGTCAGATGGAGATCTCTGCAATTAAAAATTGAAATGGGCATTCCATTTGGGCCAGCTTGCTTTGGACATATTGGATCCATGCTGTGGTGTTATTGTTGTTGGCTCCAGCAAAAGTGCCAGGGATCCAGTCTCAGGCAGCCAGCCTATTGTTTTCAGGGGTAACTTGGGCTGGTGTTTTAGCAGGCAGGGCCCCCACAAGAGAGGAGCTAACTTAAAAAGGTAGAAATGGACTTCCCCACCAAATATCACAGGCTGGCAACTGGTATTATAGTGTCAATCACCCCTGTGAGAGTGATGTACACAATTCCAAAGAGCTTGCCAGTATGGTCAGTTAGGAGGTCAGGCAAGGAAGCAGGCATAGGTTTGGATGTCACAGGCAGTTCCATATGGATGTTTAAAGTGGGAAGGTAGTTGAATTTTCCTCTAAAAATTTTGGCGTTGAGAATATCCACGGGCCTTGACTATTGTATCTAACAGCTGATTGTACGCAGGCCAAATGATTGAGTTTGAGTATCTTTTCAGGGGTATAGTCACTACATTCAGGCTTCAAGGGGTAGCCAGTGAAGTGAACGGGCCCAAAGGGTACACCTGGTGGACAGCAAACTGCAGGCTGCGGGGCAGGAGGGTCTTGAGATCTTGTACTGATTTGTTAGAAGGCCAATACAAAATGGGGGAGTAGCTGTATAAGCCAAAATAACATGACCTTTATTCAAAAGGGCAATAAGTTTGGAGCGCGGAGTCCTATGGCCTATATAGCACCCCACCTCTAAACTTAATATCTTCCATGGGGGTTCATCAGGGCATTGAGAAAGGCAGGCCCGGGGGAACTGGGTGCTTGGGTCCAAAGGCAGCAAAATGGCACTCAGCCTGGGAGTTCTTTCATTGGTCAAGAATCTCAAATTGGCTACCTAATTAACTTGCTTTAGAGTTGTGGTCATGGGGTTGGGCTGCAAGCCTGTGCCTCTTTTTGGGGACAGCTCTTGATTGGCCACTGGTGTAGACTTCAAATTTATGAAGCTAATAGTTGCCGCTTCAGTACATCTATTAGGCGCTGTGATTGGTCTTCCATTTGGTGCAATAATTTCCTTAGTTTGGCCTGTTTCACTGCATGGGCCAACATTCTTGGCATCAGCTTGCAGGGGATCAATCCCAGAAAAACGCGGGTGGGCAGTCCTTTGGTCCACAGGCCCAGTGGCCCAAGGGGGTCTAGAGTCAGGGTTTGATTCCTGCTCCTGGGCCCGGGTTACCAGAGAGGTAAAGTTGTCAATCCTGACAAAAAGGCTCCAATGCAGCGCTTAGAAGTCTAAGTGCTACGTAGGCTGGCATATTGCCTTTGTTGGTTGCTCAGGCATAGCAGCGGGTTCCTGGAAGAACCCTTGCGCTGACAGGGCGTAAAAGCAGGGAGCAGAATCACCGTGTTCTGATACAGTAAAAACCCATCAGGTATCTTGGCACCTGGCGTGTACGGCGTCCAGTCTAGCAGGAGGCCAGACATGAATCTATCAAGGATTTGTTGGCCACGGCAAGTACAGACAACAGGCGGAATTTTGGGGAATAAAGTAGGATGGAAAACCTACTTATGCTACCAATGTTGTAAATGTGCTGTTTTAGCAGAGTTACAAGGTGAAAATATTTTGGAAAACTAGATTATATTCTTTATTGAGAGATAGTAACTATATAGTCATTGTGAATCAATGGATAACAGGAACATGGTTGTGTTGATCACACGGTGGGATGGCAAAGGGAGTGGCTTGATCACAATAATGAGTCAAGCGCCAAATTGAGGTATCTACTGTAGAGGATTGTTATTTGTTCATGTTGATGGATTTGGTAATTCAAGTTGACTTCCTAGCTTTGCTAAGGGTCACTAGGAAATTGGATTCTGGGTCATAAATCTGCTTGATTGGAACCTTGATGGCGGGCCAAGCCTTCTGTTTTGACAGTGGATTTAGAGGTGTCATCCAACACAAAGGGGTGTTAACAGAGGTAAGGCAGGTCAAGGGCAAGCAGATTGAAGAAAAATTTGAACAAATTCCCAACAGGCGTTTGCTAGGCCCAGGAAACTTCTGACCTCCTTGCAGTTCTTAGGTTCAGGCCATGAAGTCACAGCCTCTATTTTGTTGGATGACATTGCAAATCCTTCTTTCAGTGCATTTTAGCCCAAGAACTCTACTTACTCTTAGAAGAACTCACATTTCTGGAGTTTAACTAAGAGTATGTTTTCCTTGAAGCGTTGTAGACAGCTTGAAGATGTTTAATGTGTTCTTCAGGGGTGCAACTGTAGATGAGGATGTCATCTAAGTAGGCTACACAACACTGGTTCTTGAGTCCTCCCAAGACCACGTCCACCATAGTTTGAAAGGTTTTAGGCGCGTTGCACAACCCAAACAGTATAATCAAGTATTTGTAAATACCTTGTCTAGTCTTGAAGGCAGTCTTTCATTTGTCATCAGACCTGATACAGATCTGGTTAAAGGCATCACTCAAATCAACCTTTAAGAAGATGTTGGCTCCTGAAAGCTGGTCTGAGAGGTCTTTGTCATTGGGTACAGGGTATCTATTTTTCACAGTTATGCTGTTTAGGTCCTGGTAATTGACACAAGGACGTAAGTCATCGCCCTTCTTTTTAAAAAACAATAAGGGGGACAAACAAGGAGATTTGGAGACACATATATCCCTTCTTCAAAATCTTGTCCAAATACTCTCTTAAGGCGGCTTGTTCCTTCATGATACAGCTGTAGACAGGCCTATGCTTAGGTTGGGTTTTGGGAAGGAGGTCAATAGTGTGTTAAAACTGGCTGTGTTTAGGCAAGGCAAGGCTTGGCTTCTTCATCTGAGAAGACAGACTCCCAATACTTAAAACATTTTGAGCTCTCATCTTTGCAGGATTCCATGGTGATGTTATTTAACTCAGGGGTCTGCTGGGGGTTCAGTCAGGGGACCTCTAAGGTTTGGCTTTCATGAGTGACCGTCACCTGATGGTTCTTATAGTCCAAGATCAATTGGTGGTCAACCCACTATTCAAACCCTATCACTACAGGGTTAGGAAACTTCTCCATAACATGAAATATGATGGGCAGGGGTTTTACATTTAGCTTCAGGCAGACAGAATTTTTGCGTTTGTGGGACAGGTCTGTTGTCTTGTTACCCAAGGTTACCAGTCTAGAGTTTCCCTGGGTTGGTACATCCAGTTTCTTAGCTAGACTACGTTCCATGTAGTTGAGGGTTGCCCCACTGTCTAGGAAGGCTACAGTGCTCACCTCATGGTCATGGTAACATAAATTAGTACAATGATAGGATAGGACCGGGAAGCATTATTTATTGCTAAAGTGGTGGTGCCTTGGGTTCTTTTAGAGCAGCTAGTGCAATCCTTGGATAAGTGGCCACTCTGGTGGCAATAGAAGCATAGCCCACTTCTTACGGGGTGTTGATACTCTTTGGGGGTCATGTTCAAATGGGGCCTACTTGCACCAAGGGTTTGGTTATTCCAGGGTTTCCCAGTATGATATCCTTGTGGTTGGATGAATTCCATGCCTCTGGCAATTGCCAGGAGCTTGTCTTTGGGGAGGTTGCATTAGGGTGTCTCATTAGTCTGGCGTGGTGTGAGTTCAGACTGTTTCTGAAATGCAGGCCTGATATGCTGTCAGTGATCTTGGCAGCCTCTTCCAGGCGTGAGAATTATTGTATGTAGGTCTCCAGTTTGTCCCTTCCTTGAGTCAGGCGGATGAGCCCCATGTAGGATTAGATCTTGGCCTCGTTGGGGGTGGTTGCAGAGTTCATTCTCTCCAGGAATTGGTTGTAGGAGAGTATGAGGTCTGGGTCTTCCTCTAGGCTGGTCAATAAAGTTTCTCTGGTGTCATCCTTCAGTTGGGCGGCCACCATCATAACATTCTGAGTGTTGTCTCTGAAGCTCTTGGGGTGGGCATGGAACAGGGCATTGATCATGATAATTCCTTTTCTGAAACCAGCCAAGTCCATTTTTGGCAGGTCATCAAAAGGTTGTAGGGGCAGCAGTATTTTGGTTTGATGTGGAGATGATCACAGTCTGGGCTTAGGATGGTTTGGCAACAATTTCTTCTTGGCTTTTGTTTGTTTCTTGGTCATATACTGTCTTAGGTAGTAAGCTGAGGTCAAAAATAAAAGCATACAAGATACCCCTATAATCAAAGAAGAATAAGGGCCCAGGGTTAATAGTTTTTATATGGTTGATATACTGTCATGACCCATACCAGAGTCCAGCTGGACTCCCACAGGGGAGGCAGGCCAGTCCTGGAAGGCCAAGTACACAATAGGCGCAATTATGACCAGATAGTTGACTGCAGTAGCTAGGGATTGTCAATTCCCAGTATGGGGCACAACCTGGTTGGCCAGCCCCAATACTGTGATATAGACAAACCCCAACTTACTGAAGTCCTGGGCAGAAGGCACAGTTGTCAGGGGAGAATTAGGAGGAATCTCCAGCATGGAGGGCAAAATGATCACTCTTGGTGGCCAGGAGGGAGCAGATATATAAGGTTGTAAAGTGTAATGGAGTTACAAATAAATGCAAACAGAATAGTTATATTGGTGCAAAATTAGATAGATATTGCAAGAAAATAAGTAATACAGAGCATAAAGTTGTTTATTTTAAGATTTCAACAATGAGGAGGGCTTCTCCTCCTTGCTACTTATACTTACTGGTAATTTTGAGGACTCTTGTGTCACCAGAATGCTGATTGCATCAATTTCAGCTAAACTTACAATGTAGGCTGGATTTGTGTACTTGGGCCTGGAGGTGAATTCTCATTGGTTAGTATAACAGGAACCTTGCTTGGGCTGCAGCAAGCCAAGGTACCACTACTATTTAATGATCCCACAAGCAATTGAGTACCTGATTGCGCAATTGAGCAATCACACTCCCAATGTCTTGTTTCCTGATATTTAAGATGGCCAAAATTGTTGCTGGAATTGAAGCCAGGGATTTGAGACTTGTGTGCCTCTCAAATCCTGGGCCATTTGTTAATTGAAAGGGGGTTCTCTTGCTCTGAGAGACAATTTGTGAGAGCTTCCAGGCTGTGGGTAGCTTGGCCTCTAAGAAGACCAGCTGGTTGTCCAGAGCTTTCTGGTCCCTGACAATTATCTATAATTTCCTGTTTATATATTGATGGTATTAATATAAAAATCATTATTTGGGATTAATTCAAACAACATGTCAAATATTTAAAGCCTTGTACAAAAATTATAAGAACATCTTCAAAAGGTTGTTGAAATTGAAAGAACTATTAGGTAACTAGTAACAGGAAAGCTAGGCAATGGGGGGAAGCCACTAATTTAATCAAAAGAAGTTGCTCTAAATAAACTGGGAACTATAATAGACAAACAGAATAAAGCAAAAATATAAATCTACAGGAACAATTTTATCAATTCTGAATTTTAAAGATCCAAGTTATAACTCAGTTAAGTCTGGGAAAATTACCAGGGGAAACAATCAAAAGATTAAGCTAATAGAAGGAAATAAAAAATCAACATAATGAACAGAAATGAAGAGGAAATAAATCAAAATGAAGAAAATGAAAATATGGAAATGGAAACAGAAATAAACAAAGGAAATGAAGAACAACCAAGAAGCAGAAGAACTTCAAGAATAAATGAAGATTTATCAAATGAATAGAATCAAAGGAAAGACAGAATTGCAAGAAAGCAAAGGAAGATTAAAGCAAGGAAGATTAATGAAGAGCACCAACACTCATGAAGTTTGCTGATGGGGCGCCTGTGGCTGAAGGGGCCACAAGGAAAAGACTTAATAAGTTACTTTTTCTTTTTTACCTTCTCTTTAGTTACATCAAGAAATGGGAAAGGAATCATTGAGGTGACAGAATATACATCAAGTGGCGTATAAAGGGTTATCAATCCTTAATAGCCCCCATCATTCAAAGGAACCCTGCAGAAATTCAAGTAATAATTCAAATGAATCTGAACAATTATTCAAACAAAGAAGCAATGAATAGGGAATATGAAGCACCTGCAGGATGTTCAACTTGGATTAGAGAGTCATATGAAATAGGAGAAAATATAAATTTTTATCAAACAAATGAAATTCAATCAAACTTTCAAATGAATTTCAATGAATATATATGAATGTATTGAAAGATTCCTCTTCTCAGGTATGAATGCATATGAATCAAATTTTAAGAAATTGAATTTTAAATAGGAAATAAATATTTGAAAACAAGCAATATTTAATGAATTTTTCAAATTGTTATCAAACAAAGTTGGGGACGCAAACCTTGTGAACAAATTAAAGCCTTTATTAATTTAACATACAGAATGATGGAGGGCAGACTCAAGCAGGGCACCTGCAGATACTATATTTAAATTTTCAAATATGTCCTATATAAATAGATTAATATAAATTTACAAAAGAAATTGCCTCTTTTCCAAAATATACACTTCATAACAAATACATCTATCAATTTACCTTGGGATGATTGTGCATTGCATAATGAAATCAAATTTTACTGTAAATTCAGAACCTAAACGTAAAAATGCAGGATTGTCAAATCCTTGGACCAAATTTGAATCACTTTTGTGGGATGGCCTTTTTTTAATTAAATTGATTTTTGTGAGTATTTATTTGAATTTTTAAAAATGCGGGAACTCATAGACACTTTGCAAAGTTCAAGTTGAGCTGCATATTTCCAATGGACAAAATAAATTAACTGGAATCAGTTTTGAAGCGTTCAAATCCATCAAACATTTTCATTAAGTTTACTATGTTTTTGAAATTGCGGGATTGTCAAATCCATGAACCAAATTTCAAATCACTTTTGAATGTCACTAGTGAACGCAGATATTAATTGTGGGAACTGGAATCCAAATTGAATGTACAGTAAGCACACTAGGAAACACCAACCCAAATCAAGAAGCTCCACCACAACTAAAATCAAACTAAAAATTCAATCTCAATAACTATAATTATACATAAAAAGTTATTAATCTTTAAAATCATACAAACTCAGAAAGTATACAATATTATACGCATTAAATCATGGATATAGAAATTCTGCTACTAATTAAGGCTAAATTAAGAGGAACAACTTCCAACAGCTAAACCATAAATCTAAATAAATACATATTTAACACAAATATATTTTTATTTTATTTTTAAGGACAGAAAATCCTGTTCCCAGCCAGCTCCTTCACCAGCTTGCAGGGCTGTCTGTTCACAAGGGCATCCCAGAGGGTCCAAGAATAGACCCAGAACCCAACTTGAGAGGAGTAATTCTAACACATGCCTCCCAAGGTGTCAGCACCAGTCAACCACCTCACACATCACAAGCCAGAACTACCAGCTTAAATCCTAGGCAGAAGCCGCTCTCAAGGCCTGCCAACAAAGTCTCATATACCAAGAGCACCAGGAACAATGAGGTTACTTACACCTCCACTGTGTACCTAGTTGTCACTTGGCCCTGAACTCTGAATCCAAGAGTTGCTATTACATGCCCTGCTTTTTTGACACCTCCTATGAGCCATTGGCCACAACTTATGAGCCATATGTGCCTATTGTTTATTCAACCATTGACAGCACCACTACAAGCAAGCGTGATCCCACCTTCTACACAAAGGTCCCCATCACCTGTGTTGAGCTTGCTAGCCAGGATGCTGCGGTACCATCCAAGGGCTGGTGTTGGTTGACGGATAGCAAGTGTGAAAGTTTCCTCAACTGCTTGGATGATGGAATAGCAGTTTGAGATAGTGCGTCTCAATTTGGTGTCACAACAAGATATATTGGGGGCATCAACAAAAAATATGGCAACAGTGGAAAAATTGCCAAATCTTCCAGGGCAAAAAGACAGCCAAAACTCCTGCAGCCTGTGCATTTCAAGGCAATAAAACAGTGGGCAATCAAGGATTGCCACCTGGACACACTTGCTGTTCAAGCAATGCTTGCCACAGACTTTGGAATTACTGTTTTTAAAATCCTTGTCTACAAAGTGATGGTCAATTTGGGCTTCTCATGGAAAGTACTGATGGTTTCTCTGTACAATAGGAACAGCAAGAAGATATCAAGGATTGTTGCATTTATGCTGAGACCTATATGGTTCTTAAGCAGACAGGAAATGTCCATTTCTTCTATATTGACAAATTGTTGTTTTCCTCCTCACTAAGGTCTAAGCATGGGTGGGTCAAGAAGGGGTCCAAGGATGGTGTAGCACATTGTGCAGCTATCTGTTCCCAGACCTATTCCATGGTAGTGATTTTTGGTCCTCACAGGTTGGACTAGTATCAGATGATCAAGGGTTCCCATAATAGCGGGAATTCCTTGATTTTCTCCAAACTGTCAAGGAGTACTTTTTGGATCAATTACCAGAGCACAACTAACATTGTTATTTTGGATAATTTCAGGCTTCACAATGTAGATTTGGTTATATCAAAGTTTCTTTAATTGACAAAAATAGCTATTTGGCCAGCCATTGCTGGGCTGACTGCCCAACAATACCACTCTTCCTCCCCTCATATTCTCCATTCCTTAACCCAATTAGGGAGGTCTTTGGGTGGATCAAGAATAAGGTTAAAGCAAGGCTTCCACAAAACACCAAAAATCTCTTCAATATCCTTGAGATCAGTCAATTTGCAATGCCACCTGATGTGGTGGCGGCTTTTTACAAGCACTCAGAATTCTTCCTTTTCAAAGCCCTTGCCTCTAAGCCAATCAGATAAATGAGCACTACAGATTTTATTTATTTTGTTTTTATCAGGACTCAAAAATTATTATTTATATATAATGACATGAAGTTAGATTGTATTCCAGGTATTAAAAACTTTGAATGTTAGTTTGATATAACTAAATATATTAGATTCAGATATAAGTATTAGTACAAAACACCTAATATCTTATTGACATTATAGCTAAAAAATAAACAATTAAAAAGATAGAAATATATTATTTTTATTTGAATAAATGTGAATCATTTTTGGTAATTTGTTTTTTTAAGCCACAGATTTGACCTTGTGAGTTATCACCTGATCTTATTATTTCAGTGCCACTACAGCCACACAACACAAAAAGCAATGATTTTCATGTATTGCTTACTAATTAGTACTTATTACACATATTAAGCATATTGATATATTTATCAAATCATATTATAATAGGAAAAAGTAATTTGAGTTCTAAAAAATCACTTGTTTAGAATATAAGTGGAGCAGGCTGTTTGATGCAGATAAATAGAGCTTGCATTGTTTAACTATGTAATATATGAACCTGTACTTGACAAGAAACTGAATAAACAAATTTATAAATCATATTTTATTATTTCACATGTTTGCTTGTTATAACTACTGTATTATAATTTATTTACATATATTAATATTATAGTTTAAAAATCAAAACAAAAATTTAAATTAAAAATAAAAATAAAAGATAATTTGCAAGCAAAGACTATTTATTAAGGGGATGCTAATTGCAAAGAGGAATGCAATTATTCTGGGGTATTATACCCCAAAATTAAACTTTCTTCTAATGCATCTAATTGGGACCATGTACTCTTCTGTATGTGGTGGAAAACTCTGGATTAAATTGCAATAGGGGTGGCACTCAACACCCTAGTGGTTGCTGAGCGCTTAATAAAAGGCAATCATTTAAGCAAATTGATTAGTAGGCTCTTTTCAGGAGGTATGTAATAATCAAAAAGCAATGCCAGTACAAAGGAGTTGTACAGGACATGCTCAACTGTCATTTACCTCTGCAGTGTCTTCTGTAGTTCTAGTGCTAATCAGCATATATTTATTTGAATAGGTACATCCTCCAACTTTTTGGCATTGGTTTTCAATATGCAATGTAGGAGGATTCCCAGGTATACCACAACGTGGATCCTTTATGAGGTATATTTTTTGGAGAACATGTACAATTTTTTAAAGAATTGAACTAATCTATTTATGTAGGATGTTTTTTTGAATTTGAAGAGGGTTCCAGGGGGGCCAACTTGTATCAGCCCCCAATGCCTTGGCAAACAAAATGAATAAAGGTTTAAATGTGTTCACAAGGACTGTGTCCCTAACTTTATTTGACAATGACTTGAATAATTCATTAAAATTTTCAGTTTTAGAATAGTCAGTTCCTATTTGAAAGTCAGTTTTTATTAGGGTTTTTTCATATTCATTGATGTTTGCAAATGGGAATTTTTTGCAGCATTTGTAAATAGATTCATCAAAATTCATCTTGATATCCCCTTGAATTTCATTCATCTCTTTGAAATTTATATTTGCTCCTATTTCATATGCTTCCCTAACTCAAGTTAAACATCCTGCAGGTTCTTCATATTCCCTATTCATTGCTTCTTTGTTTGTATTATTGTTCAGCTTTATTTGAATTGTTATTTGAATTTCTGCAGGGTTTCTTTGAATAATGGGGCTATTAAGGATTGATAACTCTTTATACACCACTTGGTGTATTTGCTGTCACCTCAATGACGTCTTCCCCATTCCTTGATGTAACTAAAGAAAAAGTAAGCAAAAAAAGTAACTTACTAATTTTTTCCCTGCGGCCCCCTCAGCCACAGGTGCCCCACCAGCAAACCTCATGAGTGTTGGCTGCTCTTCATTTGATTTCCTGGTCTTGATTTTTCTAATTTTCTGTGCTAATTTGCTGTCTCTTTATTTTCATTTGATAAATTTTCAGTATTTCTTAAAGCGCTTCTTCTTTTTGATTGTGTTTCATTTTCATCTGTTTATATTTGATCAGTTCCTCTTCATTTGTGTTGATTTACTTTGGAATTTCATTTTCTTCAATCAGTTTGAAATTTTTATTATTCTTTCTGTTTTTTTTGCAAACTCCCACAATTTTTTTTTTTGAAAGTTAAACATTTAAGTATTTATTTTTTCAGATTTAAAACTATTTCCTTGTGTTCTTCTTTGCATATTGTTCCCAGGCTATTTTTTGTTGTTTTTATTTTGCTGGACCAAAGCACTTCCCTCATTTCCCAGATGATTTACTACAATTTCCCTGATGTTATGTTTGAGATCAATAACCTTTTCAAGGGAAGACTCTAATTTGTTGATTAGGATGTAGATATTTGACATGTTGATGGTAGTACATAAAAAACTGGTTTTTATATTACTACCATCAACACATGAATATTTTTCATTTTCAATAAAAATTAAGGACCAAAAATGTAAATGTTATAATAGAATATTGCAGGTATGTGTTAGATCCTGATATTTAGTTATTATGTGCATAACTCAATGCCTTTTATTTTAAAAAATTATTTAAAACATGGCATTTTTCATTGTATTTTTGGTAGGACACGTCATTTTAAAAAACGGCATCTCAAAAAATGTCATCTCAAAATACGCCATCTTGAATTTT